>APFE030951879.1:2535-28314 GCA_000404065.3 Pinus taeda | reverse complement strand
CTCAAGTTGATGGCACAGCCTTCAACTCCGTTAGAGGTCAGAGAACAGCACAAGGCAATTGTCAAGAATGAAGTCGCTGCAGTAGATGTCGTGGTGGAAATATGCACTTCGCTCTTCAAGAAATCAATGGAGGTCCTCACGAGTCTTTAGGAAGATCCCAACATGCAGCAGTTGAATATAGAGGCAAGGGAATTACTGTAGCAGTATGACAAATCCAAAGAGACGATGCACACCATCACCATCACACAGAGATTGGCCAAGCTATAGGAGGTAAAGGAACTCAAAGAACAGGTGGAAGTAGCACAACAAATAGAGGCAGTCCTCAAGGAAAGGTTGGGACCTTGGTTGGATGAGGCCTATGTGCTCTTTGCCACCATTGGAGATAAGTTGGCTAGCCTACAGAAAACACAGCATAAGATCTAGGAAGATAGCATAGGCCCATCAATGGAGTAGCTGGTGGAGCAGGTCAGGCAGGCAGCTACGCAGTGTAAAGATGAAGTTGCAGTGGTGCAAGTGGAGCTGGGAGGTCTTCACAGTAAGATCTCTACGCCGACAGAGTGACTTTGGGGTGAGTCACCATATTTGTGTTGGGGCCCTGTTGGGACAAGGTCCCCTAGGGTCGATTTTGGGGTTAAAAGCCCAAGTCTTGGGGTAGAAAGCCCAAGTTTTTGTATGTAAAGTGCAAAGTCTCGACAATTTCAAGTCGCAGAGTGCATAGATATGAAGTGTCATAAAGGGTTCTTCCCTTCTTGTATGTAAGTTATGTTAGCTTTATAATATCTACCCATGGTCCGCGGACCATGGGATTGTATAAAAAGGGGAGTCTTAGAAGAGTCTAAGGAAGTTTTTGAGAAGTACTAGTATTGATGATGAATGTAATGGGTCAGTAAGAGCTAAGAGAAAAGATTTTTAGAGTATAAGAGAGGCCATGTAGCTAAGTGCACAGGGTAATTAGAGTCTGTAAGAAGATCTACAATATTAATAAAGAAGATTACTCTGGAAATATCTGTGTTTGATCTACTTCTGTGGTGAATAATTGCAGTTATGTTATGTTGAATAATGGGTTTATGCTTTAATGTTATATTGATGTGTGAATATGTATGTTTTACATTGTTATCTGATCACAATTAATAGTATATGTTTATGCGAAGAACATATTAATGCATGTTGAAGTTATCATAAGAGTAATTATGGAAGAACGTAAGTGGTTAATTCACCTGTTTAGGGTCCATGAAAGACCGTCGTAGACCTTTGAGAAGGTCTAGAGGCCGATTAAGAGAAGTATATCGACAAGCCCTAGAAGGCTTATTGATCTAAACAAGGGTAGAATTAAGGTACAAAACGACATCATAACCATCTATGGGTGTGGAAACTTGGTTCCAGCATCCCCCGATACTGCTTTGGGTGAGACTTCAGTCTACACTCTATGGACTGATGCCGAAAGGGCCAGTAGTGTAGGGATTTGTTTGGCTTAATTAACGTTGAACTTGGGTCACTGTCCCCTAAGCCAACATCCTATATAAAAAATTTCACATTCCAAATAGTAACAACTAGTGATTATATAGCATACTAAGAAATTTTCATTTAAACAACATTGATAATGCTAGTAATTAAGAGAGTGTTTTTAAAGTACAAAGCAGAAATGGACAGCAGAGGAAGGAAAGAAGCTATTTTCACTTATATGTTTAACTCACTTTCTCTTATCAATGAGAACTTTCAATATTTGAATGTGTATGAGCATTGTGTGAACCTACCAATGGAAGAGAAGAATGGCAATAAGATTTGGACTAGCAGATTGGAAAATGTTGCATGTGTTCTTGAAGTCTTTGATTTCATATAAATCATTTACTTGTGCGCAAACAATTTTGATTCAAGCACAAGATAAATTATGCTAGCAACAAAGAAGATCCCAATTCTTCAAACTCCCAAGTCATTCAAATGGATATTCAAGCTACCAAAACTAGACATGTACTTAAAATTGTGAGAAGCAGATAGTTTTTTGGAGTCACAAGTAGGGAGAATGAACATTATTCAAGAGTTCATTTTGACAACTTTCTAGGTTCCTTCTAATATTTTTGTTTTAGATATTTGTTTATTTGGACAACCATTTAGGGACTGATGTGGGCTATGCACCCACCTGATGGGTTGAGAAACTAAAACAAATGTCCCAAAATCCATTCTCTATCTACTTTATTACTCATACAAAAAAGGTTGTTTATTCAACTCTGTTGATCTCATTTCCAATTAATTAGATTTTCAGTTAATCAATTTGTCTAAGAGAAATAGATTATTTATGATGGTGTACCTAATAATAACCCTCCTCTCAAGCCATGTCTTTCATGACTTACCCTATAAAACTAAATTCAGTTTCAATGAAGAACCAATGAAATTATGGTATCCTATACTATGGAAGTAGAAATATTCTTTAAAATTTTTGTCTACTCCAAGATGTATTTGTAAAGTACATCATTTATATGATAATTGGACAAGAGCCCCATCAAATATTTGTGCAAGCCCAGGTTTTCCTATGTGTGAATTGGATACATGAAGAAAGAGAAAATAATATGGTTATTCAAATTTATGGATTTAAAGGTAAGACATTGTTGCTGCCAAAATTTATTATCGATAAGTATTTTTTTGTTGGAGTCTATAAACAATACTATAATTGGCTAGTTATATTTGGATGCAAAAATGGAAAAAAAAATATTTCTTTGCCATTTATTTTAGGAAAAATCATTGTAAATAATGTGGGTCGTGTTGTAGAGATTGCATAGTCTTTGTATTCGTTTAACTTAAGATAAGTTGAAGTTTATCGAGACTTTGATCTAGAAGGCATATTTACCACACACCTAGGTATTGTTAGGTACAAGAACTTGTTTACAAGGCTTGGAGAGGAAAGTGAGAAGAGTCAGAACTCTCCAACCAAAAACCAAGAAATGGAAAATTTATTCATCATGAGGTCTTATGTGGTAGAGATGATGAAGAGCATCCTCAGAGACTCACTCGAGTCAGAGCACACATGGTTGAATCAACCAAATCCAAAATTACCCCAAAAAAAAGAAGCAATGAATAAGTTATGAATGTGTAAGTTGGAAATGCTATACCACCTGATTCGGCTAATACTTGCTTGGTATAAAATAAGAAAATAATGGAGCTAATTGCTGAAGAATTCATTACTTTCAATGGCTTCCCTGTCACATTACAAAATGCAAATTATTACAAGGACAGAAAAAAAAAATGAGAACTGAAAAAGTAAAGGTTCATAATAAAAAGGTTATTAATAAAGAAGAAACAAATGTTGATGTGTTTGGTGTTGGACCCACAAGGCTCATGCAATTGCATCAAGCCACAGGTAACAAACTTTCATAGTCTATTAGTGAATAGGAAGTAGAGAACTTGATACTGAAAGAAATAATAAAAGAGCTAGAAGATGCTCTAAATATGGGTCCTTTATTAATGAATCCATTGGCAATACGAGAACCACCATTAACAATTTATACCCCTGGTACACCTCATATATCTAATAAATCTGTCGATATCCTTAATGCACTGAAATCCTATACTATCACCAATCTATGCCAACGATTGGAAATTATTGAACATGCATGGCAAGCAAATTTTTTAATCAACATCGTTTAACATAGGGAATTAAGTCATTTGTTGATTTGGTTAAAAGTAATCTTAAGGTAGATAGGAATTTCGTTGGCAATGACTTAATTACTTTCAGTCAGAGGCTTGATTTACTGTTTGACCTAAAGAAAAAAAATAAAGCACTACCAAATGCTAATTAAATGAAGCAAGTCAAAGTTGGATGGTCTAGGAGAATTAAGACACTATAGAACATCATTTGTAAATGTGAAACCATAGAAATTAGAAGAGGTGATTCTTTTATCAACGTGACATACATTGTCCAAGACCTACACAATCCATGCATCACATGCGATTTTGAATTAATTTCGAGAGACACACTAATGCATGGATTGGAAAATCTAAAAGAGTCAAAGGAAATAAAGTTTGATGATATAATTGATTTTACTACATAATACATTAGCAGATGGATAATTAATTTTGTTAGTATTAATGAACATAATTGTTTCTTGGTTGTTCAATTGCAAGAAGAGGCTAGGGAAATTAAGAAGCAAATATTTAATGAACATGTCAAAATAGAGATTATTGTCCCTACGATGAAAGATTTGATTAAAATTATGTTGGATAAATTACTTTAATAAATCATGAACCCAAAAGGCAACTCACGGTAAAATAATTTAGTCTATACTTTCACATACTGTGAATGTTCTTATACCTTGGAACATTCATTTTTTACTAGTATTTAATTATTCAGGTTTATCTGTTGTGTTATCGTGACCTAAGTTAATTCTTGGATTCAGTTTCTTATTTTCCCTTACAAGTATCTTTTTCACATTATGGTTCATGGGATCCCAATCCCAGTCCCCATTGGGATAAATGCATTTACTTTTGCGATTAAGTATCAGGATTTTGATGAGTGCTTTAGGCACCAAATATTATTCTGTGTAACAAAAACATTTGAAATGGTTTAATATCTAAATGTAAGTTTAGTTACATAATTCTTTCCGTCCACACATGCCTTTCTTTTTCCATATATGTTTGTTTTGGAGATCAATTGTCATTTATTACATTTACTTAATTTATTAAAGAACAATTATTGCTATTTTTTCAAAATGGAGGGGTTGATAGTTAAAGAGAGACCATGTCATGACAACATGGTGAAGGAATTCTTGGGATAAGGTATCAAAAGATTCTCTTTATTGATATAAGAAACTTCCATGATAAAAAAATATAGATCTTTGTAAATTAGGGGTTGTGAAGTCTATATTCAATTCTGGTTCAAATTCTGATTGCTTTGTTGTAATTATGACCATGTTTTCCAATTTTGTGAAGAATCATGAGATAATGTTTTGCATGAGATCTAGGGTAAATCTGAATTTTGGGCATTAGCCAAAAAAAAAAATTGAACATAATTTTTCAAGGATATGCTTTGATATTTTATATTATATATAATCTTTTGTTATAGATCACAATGAAAATGAACATTCAACAACAATTTTGGATCTCAAATATCTATTCAATCTGTAGTATTTATTTTAATCATAGCTATGATGATTAGCATTTGAATCTCAATATAATTCTTATTACTATAGATTTGTTGCTTACTATCCAAAACTTCTCAAGCATAAAGGTTGATTACTCTGTTCCAATTTTGAGTCTCTTCACCAATTTTGTAGAGAATTCTATGATAATTTTTTGCATAAGTTTTCGAAGATATGCTTTGAGATTTTATATTACATTTAAATTTGTGTTACTTATCAAAATAAAAAGGAATGTTTAACAATAGTTTTGGATCTCATACATATGTGTCCCAAGAATGCAATGTGAATGTAGTGATTGTCAATAAAAAAATTCAATGAAAACACATAATGTATGACAAACTTTATTGTCTTGATTATAAAATCTTTGTTGTGTTATATGTTTTAAGCTTTTAAAGTTTGAAATATATTATATGTTTTAATATTTCGTTTTTAATTGATTTAATTTCATTATACAAAGTGTGGAGGTGCAGAGGAAGCTTTTATTGTGCGGAGTGCAAAGGTGTGAAGAAGTTTTCATTTTGCAAAATGTGGAGGAAACTTTCATTGTGCTTCTTTTACACCTCTACACTCTGCACAATGAAAGCTTCTTATGCACCTTGGAGTGGAATTGATATATTAATTTTGTGGGACCCCATTTTTTGAGTATGCACTTTCTTCATATATAATATTGTTGGATATTTGCCTCGCCTCCATCTCATCATGTTGCATAATATGAATTTCAGATAAGACATGGCCAATCTCTTTATATCTTCACAGTTCATAGAAACTACTATAATGATTTCAAATTATGCATACCTTAAAGTTCAGCATTCATTGTGCAGAGCGTGGAGGCGCAACTTGCAGAAATGATTGTAGAAACGAAGTGTTCTCAAATAACGACAATACACATTTTTATTCCACATCAATATCTACACATATATGATTTACAAATTTGGTCAGGATTGTACAAAATATATTTCTTAAAAGTACAGAGGTATGAATGAAGCTTTCATTATGCAGAGTGTGGAGGTGTGGAAGAAGTGCAATGAAATTGATATATTAATTTTGTCATAGGAAGAAGCAAGTGCAGAGGTGAGAAGGAAGACACCGTTGTGGTCATTTCGCATCGCCACAATTCTGCATGTCCACACTCACAATGAAATATTTCTCCACACCTCGAAGTGAAATTAATATATTAATTTTGTGGGACATAAATTTCCGAGTATGTACTTGCTTGATATATCATATTGTTGGCTTTTTTCCTTGTCTCCATTTAATCTAGTTGCTTAATATCAATTTTAGATAAGACATTCCAAATTTCTCTATATCTTCACCAGTTCAAGGCAATTTCTATAATGATTGAAAGTGTGCATATCTCAGTGTTTAGTTTTCATTGTGTGGAGTGTGGAGGTGTAGCTTGTGGAGATGATTGTAGACATATAGTGTTTCCAAATAATGAAAAAATGCATTTATATTTCATATCAATATTTACACATATTTGTTTTATAACTTTGATAAGGATTCTATAAAATATATTTAATAAGAAATACAAAATATATATTTGTGAGGTATGGAGGTGCAGATGAAACTTTCATTGTGCAGAGTGCGGAGGTGCGAAAGAAGCACAATGAAATTGATATGTTAATTTTGTTAGAATTATATATTTCTTCATAATATGGAAGCGTAGATGAAACTTTCATTGCGCAGAGTGCAGAGGTGTGGCTTCTAGAAATGATTGCAGAAATAGAGCATTCTCAAATAATGACAAGACATGGACCCGGTACTACCTTAATCAAACCAAGGTGTGGCTTTTGGAAATGATTGCAGAAATAGAGCATTCTCAAATAATGAAAAGAAATGGACGAGGTACTACCTTAATCAAACCAACATATCGATAACTGTCAAAAGAGGTAGAGACTATGCTACTATGCAACTATCGCTCTTGTTTTAAGTTGCATTCACTTTATGATAAGTACATCCATTAAATAATAGTGTAATTACTTGTTAATTACTAATGTAAGTTTAAAAAGAGTGACAATTGTTGACTACTGATGTGTAAGTTTAATATGGCTTGTAATTGTTAATTTTTGGGGTTGGAGTTTTAAATGAATTATTTAAATATTTAAATTTCATAATTTTGTAATTTAAAATAAAATATTTATAATTGGTATATTATTATTTTGGAAACAAATAATTTAAAGATTTGATAGAAAAAAATTAATTTGAAAAAGTTAAACTATATAGAAGACTAGAGGTTTCCTAAAATTACTTGTAATTTTAGCCAAAATCACCAACGTGAGCTTAAGGGGAGATGACATAAAGATGCTCATTATTCACTAGATCATTGAGAAATAAATTATTATTTTACAAAATAGGGATAATATTAAAATGTTATTACATCAAAAATTAAGGAGAATTGTGGTGTGAGGGAAAAGGAAACTAAGATATTTTAAGGAGGTGATCAACCCAAATCTCAAAAATAAAAAATTATTTCATGAACTTCTATTTTCAAAATACCATGAGATGAAATACTCTAACATTTGAAAGATGAAAAATAGTCTCTTAAATTGTACAACTTTTACTCAAATTAAATCTGAGTTTCAAGTGACTGACTTAAAGACAACTGCTTTTATATATCCAAGAAATAATTTTTGTAACTTCTATATAGGAGTAATGAACAAAGGTTACAAAGCTTATATAAGTATATGTAAAAATAATTTTAATAATTCATGGTTTCTTTATCGTCGAATTATTTATGCACAAATTTGTAGATCATGCAAAATGATTGCAGTATCAATTCTTATATTTTGGAATTTTATTTTTTTATTTAAAAAAAAAACATAATTTTGAAAAGAAAAAGAAGTGTTGGAAGTAATATTTTTATGTTATGTATAGTTGTTATTGTGAGTTCTCAAGTGTTGAGTTTAAAAGCTGTTAAGTTTTATATGCGAGTTGTAATAGCTATGTAAATGTGTCATAGTCAGTGATCTATATGCTAGAAGTATGTAACCATTAAGATCAATAAAAATCTAAATTTCCCTGCAAAGCTTAGATAAAAGATTTGATCTGCACTTTGCAACAAGCTCTTGAGTACTATGTGTGAGTTGTAATAGCTATTTAGATGTGTCATAATCACTAATTTATATGCTATAAATATGTAACCATTAAAATCAATAAAATCCCGGATTTGTACTTTGTAACAAGCTATTAAATCCTATATGTAAATTGTAATAACTATCTAAATATGTCATAATCATTAATCTATATGCTATAAATATATAACATTAAAATCAATAAAAAACTAAACTAGATCTGCACCCTGCAAGCTTATATTTATAAGCCTGGATCTGCGCCGTGCAATGCTTACAAACAAAAACCTCTTCCCTCATCACGTTCTATCGAGACGGCCGTTGTGTATCTATCACTATTTTTTTTAAAGATTTGTTTGGATATTGTGCGTGGGTTCATGAGTGGGGAAAATTAGTCACACTTGGTTTTTAATAAAGTTAAGTTAGTGATATCTGGTGTTCTAGGAGTCTCAGTACATATTATTTTGAACAAAGTCAAGTTGTAGAATTGGGTGCTAAAGACATTTTGTGTCAGAATGCTATCCTAAATAACTGGTGAATATAGCTAAAGGTCATATATTCAAGAGATGTGGCAGTTCCATAGGATGGTTCACTATGGAGGCTGACCTAAGAAGGGTCGATTCTGCAAAGCACCTCAATGATGATCTGAAGAAGTTGTCTTAAATGGATCAAAAGGAAAGCTCAAAAGTGTGGTGAAGAAAGGAGTAGAAACATTGTGATTTCAAAGTGTATATGAATGCTAGGGATGATCATATAAGACAAATCTGACAAAGATTTATTTATTGTTATAATATGTGTTTATTAATGTTTTCCATGTAAGCATTAAGAGAGAATGTTGGAAGTAATGCTTCCATGTCATGTGTAGTTGTCATTGTGAGTATAGAAATTGTTGAGAACTATGTGTGAGTTATAATAGCTATCTAGATATATCATAGCCAGTAATTTATATGTTATAAATATATAACCATGAAAATATAATCTATTTACCAACACTTCATACTTACCTAGTATGGAAGTATAATTATAATGGAATACCTTATTTAGTATATACTAGATATGCTATTACATCATAATTATATAATAAAGTGTTTTAAGATGTTTTATTAGTCAAACCTAAGGGTTAAAAATAAATTATGTTTCTGGGTTTTGTTTGTACCTAAACCTAGACCTAATCAGTCAATTTTTTTTTGATAACGTTTAGGTTTCCTCTTTGCTATTCTTGGAGATAGAATTAAATTTACATATAAAAAATAAAATTAAAAATTAAATTAATTTTTAGTAAAAATATATATAGTTAATTATTGCTATTTTCATCTATTTAATAACAACTGAGAGTCTCCCTATATGTGGAATGGATGAAACATTATGGATTTTTACCATTAAATTTACATATAAAAAATTTTTTTAATTAATTTTAGTAAATATATATATATATAATATATATATATATATATATATATATATATATATATATTATATATATATATATATATATATATTGCTATTTTCATCTATTTAATAACAACTTGAGAGTCTCCATATATGTGGTGTGATGAAACATTATGGATTTTTACCATTTCCAGTTGTCTTACAACTGTTGCTCGGCCCCTAACGTTCTACAATAGCAGAGTTTGGTATGTGCCTAATTATATGGCTGGGTGTTTAATAGAGTTGGTGTGTGAACACTAAGGTGTGAGCACTGAGAAGTTTGATACAGAAGTGGTGTGAACACTGAGTAAACGGGCCTGAACCAAAGCACAACCACCTATAGGAAGAAAAATTGAGTCTGCAATGAAGTCACAGTTCTGACTTTTATTTTCTACTGTCATAATCAGATGCGGTCCAGTGAACAGCAATGATGAGGACAACTTAGGAATCAATGAACATTCCATTTTTTTGGTTTCTCTTCTTGTTTGAACTTGTTGGAAATAAAAATTTACTCAATATCCATATTGTTATAATTTTGATGAAAACCAATCATTCTTCAATTCAGTATTTAGATTATTTTATCGTAAAATTCAATTCAGTATTTACATTATTTTATCTTAAATTCAGAGGTTTGGAAAAAAAAACATTATGATAATCCAAAAAAAATCATTTTTTTAAATTTTAATTAATAATAATAAAAGAAATTTATGATACAACCAAAGTAGTAATTAGATTATTTTATTTTAAATTCAAAAGTTTGAAAAAAACAGTTTTATAATATAGAAAGAAGGAAAATTTATTTTTCCAATTTTAATATAATAATGGTTGTTATCACCCTTAGAAACTCTCTTAGGTTGTATCTCGGGAACCTTATAAACTCAACATAATGTTGGAAATGGATGAATGGAAGGAACGATGCTTGTTCAAGCCAGATAACCACTCTTACTTTGCTTGATCCACACATGCATGAACACCCCATACTACAAGGCTTTAGACCACCAATTACTCACAGTTTTAAGGATTGGGTGAATATGGAGAATACTGACCACACCAGTAGATGCACAGGACCCTGTGACGGCCGAGTGCAACCAGTAAAGAAGTATGCAAATCCAATTCCCCAATGTACAGACAGGATGACAGCGCTCTGGCATTAGGTGAAAAGAAACCTGAATAACACATTCACTAAGGCATACAAGATTTTAATGTAGAGGTAGGATAACTGCTCCTCTAATGCTAAACATCAAGAGTTTAGGAGAATTACATAACAAGTGCAGCCTGGAACAAAATAGGAATGGAAAGTGAGCAATTAACAGCAAAAGAAGCTTGCATGAATTGAAAATGAAGACGAGAACCTGCAAGTATCAAAGTAGTTATAGTCTCCAGAAGTTGAAGCTTACATCAAAACAGCAACCATCAACCCTGATTACATCTCTTTTTGGGTATATATAGAGTTTCATTACAAAGATGTTTTTCTACTCTAGGCGTGGAGAGGTCATAACTGACCACCAACTGCTTTAACTACTTGATGCAGTCTCTGGCACAATCTGCCTGCTTCAGTGAACAAATCTAATATTCTCAAGTGTTCTGTTGTCCTTCTCGGGCAGGTGGAGTGTCGTATGGAAGAAGTTCCATAACTGTTAAATGCATTGTTTTGCTCGAGGTTCGTCCTTTTTCTTCTCGGTCATCCTATTTGTTGGATGTGGTTGTTGAGGAACTAATGTGCCATTTACTGGTAACAAGCCACCTTTGTCCTTTCGGGAGTATGGAATTGTTATGGACGTGGATAGTCGGGATAGATGGAGGAAGAAAATCGACCGTTAGATTGGGCGGATCGACAGCGGGGAGCGCTTGGCGGGAAGTATCAGCAGGACACAGGGTAAGGCGATTGTGAGCCGTTGGATCTCGGGTGGGAAGATCCAACGGTCATCGGGTAGAGGACATGCACGGGGGATTAACTAGCGGAGACGGAGGATGGGTGGTAAGTGGTATTGATTGCACCGTCGATGGGAGGGAAGCGGAAAACGTATGAGGGCTCGCGATCACAATCATCGCGCAACGTGTGGCAGATGGAGAGGGACAAAAACCACTTTGATCGCGAGTTAACGCGCGGGTGGTTTACGGGTATGGGAGGAGCGAATTTCGTCCGATCATAGCGAGGTTGATCGAACAGTGTGGATTTGATCGCACAGGGTTTTCGATTGATGTGATAGGGAAATGGCGGATTAGGGATTTTTCGAAGGCGCATGGTTATATGGGTTTCAGGGTTTTAATGCCTGGGGCTTAAGAAAAGTGGAGTTTATAGGATTTTAAACAAAATCATGTATAAAGGGGTGAGAGGGGAATGGGCGAGGAAATGGAGAAAAGCGAGGATAACCGGTATAGACCTTTTCTAAGAAAAAACAAAGGATCGAGCTTACTTCTGCTCCTCAAAAAATCAGTCACATGTAGCAGAGTTAACAATGGCTCCTTTTGGGGATGATATCCTCCCTGTGAGGTCTCAAGAACTGGAGATCATTGCCTTTCCTATGAAAACAAATTTGCAAAAATTCCTAGTGTTCCATTGGGCATGGAGTCTAATTGAGCCTACACTAAAACAACATATCTACAATTTTAAGGCCAAAAGACCCTAAATAACATCAATTTTAAGAAAACACCCATTAACTGGGCCACCAAAATTGTTTCCCCTTCTCTTGGTCAATATACCTGTCAACTCGTTCATCAAATATTTGCAAAATCGGATTTATTTGATCATCTACCTCAAAAAGTTTAGGACATTTAACCTTATCAGATAGAGATGGTTTATATTTCACCCCCTCTCTGTATACTCTCATCCTTGGATGTTCTTCATGAGAGCTTTTGTACACCTGTTGAATAACAACGGTTGTTGTGTACTTGGTTGTGTCATTTGTGGCCTGCACCATTAATATAAATGGTGAATCAATGTGTTCTTGTGTGGGGAACACAAAGACTTCACCTGTTCGTACAACTTTCTTAGAACAAGCCCCATCCAAGGAGGTGTCCCAAATTTGTGCACCTTCTTCCTCTGTGATCTGGAAAACTGCCCCTTTAAGCTGTGTGGAGGCCAACTAGGTAGGCTTTGTGATATCAAGACTGAGATTATAAATATCAGCCTTGGGCATTGAGTTATGGCTGACCTCAGCGCCTAGGGGGAAATTATGAGGGATTGTCTCTTGAACAGATAGAGAAGCATAAGATGATGGGCAGCTGACTTCACCCTTTTTGATCATTGAGCTGAGGATAACAGCAGGTTGGTCAGTTTGCAGATTTGCATAGTCATTAGAATCTAGGCTGGCTTTAGGCTCAGACTCTTCGAGGACAGATTTCTTGAAGGACTCATTCTTCACCAGTTCAATCAAAGGCATGGGTATTCTTGGCTTCTGAACTTCTGATTGAAAACTGAAAGAAGAAGGGGAGCCTTTAAGGCCTCTTACCTCTATGGATGGGACTCTGAGGATGATGGTATCTGCTAGTGGTTGCTTCTACCGATAAGCTTGTCGTTCTGCAGGGACAACAAAATCATGAGCAGGGCCTTTGGATAATGACTTCTCATAGGCAGCTCTGGTTAAGAAAGGCGTGATGCCCTTATCTTCAATACCATGGACCTCGTCCTCTTCTTCAAACTACTCTTCTTCCATGACTATATTTTGAAAAAAGGTCTTCACCCTTTGGTCATCGTTTGCATCTTTGTTTCTTTGCAAAATCTGCAACTGCTCCTTTGCTCCTCTAATGGACTTGGAGTTGGAAGAGAAAAGGTATTAGGGGCTCCTACTTTCCTAGAATGTTGCACAGCTCTTAATTTGGAAACTTCAAAGGCTAATGACTCTATAATCCTGGCCATTTTATCAATCTTGAGATCTGAGGGTGATGAGGACTCACCCCTCTGTCTTCTCCTTTCAGCATTACCTTCGAGCCTTTTTGCAGCCATGATGTTTGATTTTACTTCCAGGGCTGCATCTTGCATATCAACCAGAGAAGCACATCTTCTTTCCCTGAGTAGTAAACAGAAACAAGAATCGAAGGCATTGGCATAAGTAAGCTTAGCAGAAGTAGGGGTGGGTTTCACTTCAACTGGTATTCTGTTGTACATGTGGTTGAATCTCTTATTGAAATTAGACAGCAGTTCACCATTTTCCCTCTGCAAATTCCCAAATTTAGTATGATAATGGAGCAGATCTTTCTTATCCCCCCAATGCTTTAGGAACACATCATCTAAGGCCTCAATGTCTGCTATAGACCTAGGGGTTAATTCTCTGAACCATTTTCTAGTGTCTCCATCTAGGCTTTGGACAAATACCCTCATCCACACATCATCCTCACTAATATCGAGGTTGTCAGCATAACTATAAAAAGACTCAAGGTGTTATTCAACTGTTACTCCTTCTGTACCAGTCAACTTAGGCATGTACTTCTGGTATTCTCCAATAGGCATGGCATTCAGAGGGATAGGCAAGACCAAGGGTCCATACCTAGCAGCTATAATTCTTTCCATCTTAGTAGGTGCTTGCTGACCTGCCATGACTAGGGTACATGGATGGATATTGGAAAATTGAATGGTGGGGGATAATGAAATGGATGACAGAGACAAAGGGATATGATAGAATGTATGGGAGACTTCCTTTGGACTAAAATCCGAAGGGGAACTAAATGAATAAGGAGTTTTATGAATCTCTGAAGGTGATTCTTCACTAGTAATATTAGGCTCTAGATCTTCAAACCGTGTATTCTCAACTATAACCTTCTCTTGCAGAGATACATAAGATTTCTCAAGCTTACCTGATCCTCATGTTCCTTTCTGTGATGTTTTCTTCTACTTAACAATCTTCTTAGGGTCAAGCGCTTGTTCAGCTGGTGATTTCTGAGGATTTCTCTGGGTATGCCTCACGAACTGAGCCAAAACTATAATGTGGAGTCGCCACTAGGTTGATCCTCCAGTAGAGTCGCCAGATAGATGATTACAAACAAAAATGTGTCCAAACTTTGTCTATCATCAAAGCTGGAACTGTGTCATCTTTCCAAGGAAGCTGAGCTTCAATCTCCTCTCCCCAGCAACAGCGCCAATTAATGTTATCACCCCAAGAAACTCTCCTAGGTTGTATCTCAGAGATGCTCAGGAACATTCTACACTCAACATAATGTTGGAAATGGATGAATGGAAGGAATGATGCTTGTTCAAGCCAGATAACCACTCCTACTTTTCTTGAATCCAGACATATGTGAACACCCCCAGACTACAAGGCTTTAGACCACCAATTACTCACAGTTTTAAGGATTGGGTGAATATGGAGAATACTGACCACACCAGCAAATGCACAGGACCCTATGATGGCTAGCTGTAACCAATAAAAAGGTCTGCAAATCTAATTCCCCAATGTACAGACAGGATGAAAACGCTCTGGCATTAGGTGAAAAGAAACCTGAATAACACATTCACTGAGACATACAAGATTCTAATGCAGAGGTAGGATGACAGCTCCTTTAATGCTAAACATCAAGAGTTCAGGAAAATTGCATAACAGGCATAGCCTGGAACAGAATAGGAATGGAAAGTGAGCAATTAACAACAAAAGAAGCTTGCATTAATTGAAAAGGAAGACAAGATGTTGCAAGTATCAAAGCAGTTACAGTCTCCAGAAGTTGAACCTTACATCAAAAGAGCAACCATCAACCCTGATTACATCTCTTTTTGGGTATATATAGAGTTTCACTACAAATATGTTCTGCTACTCTAGGCATGGAGGGGTCATAATTAACCACCAACTGCTTTAACTACTTGATGGAGTCTCTGGTGCAATCTGCCTACTTCAGTGAACAAATCTGATCTTGTCAAGTGTTCTGCTATCCTTCTCGAGCAGGTGGAGTGTCGTATGGAAGAAGTTCCATAACTGTTAAATGCACTGTTCTGCTCGAGGTTCATCATTTTTCTTCTCAGCCATCCTGTTTGTTGGACGTGGTTGTTGAGGAACTAATGCACCATGTACTAGTAACAAGCTACCTTCATCCTTTCAGGAGTATGGAATGGTTATGGACGTGGATAGTCAGGATAGATGGAGGAAGAAAATTGGCCATTAGATTGGGCAGATCGACAGCGGGGAGCGCTTGGTGGGAAGTATCAGGAGGACACAGGGCAAGGGCATTGTGAGCCATTGGATCTTGGGTGGGCAGATCGAATGGTCATCGGGCGGAGGACATGCACGGGGGGTTAACAAGCGGGGACGGAGGATGGGCGGTAAGCGCTATTGATCACACCATCGTTGGGAGGGAAGCGGTAAACCTCTAAGGGCTTGTGATCACAATCATCGTGTGATGCATGGCAGAGAGGGAGGGACAAAAACTAATTTGATCGCGAGTTAACACGTGGGTGGTTTGCAGGTGCGGGAGGAACGAATGTCATCCGATCACAGCGGAGTTGATCGGATGGTGTGGATTTGATCACACAGGGTTTTCGACTCATGTGACAGTAATGACAGATTAGGGATTTTGCGAAGACGCGCGGTTATATGGGTTTCAGGGTTTTAATGCGAGGGGCTTAAGAAAAGTGGAGTTTTATAGGATTTTAAACAGAATCATGTATAAAGGGGTGAGAGGGGAATGGGCGAGGAAATGGAGAAAAGTGAGGATAACCGGTGTAGACCTTTTCTGAGAAAAAACAAAGAATCGAGCTTACTTCTGCTCCTCGACAAATCAGCCACATGTAGCAGAGCTAACATTAACAAAAAAGAATTGTGATGTACTTTTTTATTAGAACAAAACATTCTTTAATTCAATATTTAGATTGTTCTCATTTTAAGTTCAAAATAAAAAATAGAAAATTATGATGCAACTTTTGATTTGAGATGAACTTTGAATTAGTTTTGAAAATTATTTTGAAAAGTGGCTAGAAAATTTATAAAAGTTATTATATAAATTTTGATTTGAGATGAAATTTAAAATATTATTTTAAAAAGAGATTAGTAAATTATTATTTAATATATAATTGTTAAAATTATGTACCAGCTACTGGTCTAAATTCATATTCTATTTAAAAGAAGAGAAAAGGTATTGCAAGTCAAAAAGTAGTTCACAATGGGCTATCAGGTGGCGGAGATGACAAAGAGCCTCCTCAGAGATCAATGAATCCCATTGGGTTGGGTTGGGTTAGTGCTTGTTTAGCATAAAATTAGAAAATAATAGAGCAAATTTCCAAACAAGTCATTACTTTCAATGACCATCTCCTCACATTGAAAAATGCAAACTATCATTACTTTCAATGACTGTCTCATCACATTGCAAAATGCAAACCATGACAGGGGTAATAAAAAATTAAGAATTGAAAAAGCAAAGGTTTGTAATAAAAAGGTTAGTGATGAAGCAGAAATGGATGTTGATGTTTGTTTGGGGTTGGAGCCATGGAGCTCATGCAATTGTATCAGGTTACTAGTGACATGTTATTACTGAATAGGAAGTGGAAATTTGAGATTAAAAGCAAGAATAAAAGAGCTAGAAGATTTTGTAAATTCAGTTTTTTTTAATGACTCCACTAACAATACTAGCACCACCATTGGAAATTTCTACCCCTAGTAAACCTCATAGATTTAATAAATTCATCAACATCCTTAATGCAATGAAATGATATATTATTAGTAATATATCCGAAAGAATAGAAATTATTGAACATGCATGGAAAGTAGCCTATGATCTGCGACATTTGAGAAATTAAGTCATTTGTCAAGTGGGTTAAAATTGACCTTGAGGGAGACATGGACTTCTAAGACAATGGCTTACCTACTTTTAGTTAGAAGCTTGATTTACTTTTTGATCTAGAGAAAGAAAAACAAGGACTCTTGAATGTTAATCGACTGAAGTATGTCAAAGTTGGATGGTCTGAGAAAATCAAAACACTAGAGAACATTGTTTATGAATGTGAAAACATATAGATTAGAAGAGGTGACGCATATTTCAAGGTGATAGAGATTGTTTGGGATCTAAAATTATGGTACACATGTGGATTAATTTTGAAAGACACGCTAATGGATGAATTGGAGAAGCTAAAATAGTCAACGGCAACAAATTTTGATAATATAACTGATTTTACTATAGAGGAAATCAACAAATGGATAATTACTTTTTTTAGTGTTAATGAACAAAACTACGTATTAGATGCACAATTGCAAGAAGAGGTTAGGGAAATTGAGGAGAAGATTTCATTCAAGTTAACCTAAATAAATTCCTTCAAGAAAGTGTGAATCTGAAAAAAGCTAATAATAAAGCGGTCACAATCTATGTTTTCACATATTATGAGTATTCTTAAATCGTAGAACATTCATTTTTTTGTTTACTAGTGTTTAATTATTAGGGTTGTTGGATATGTTATCATTAGCTAAGCTAATTCCTGGATGTAATTTTTTGTTTTTCGTTGTAGGTACCTTTTTCACATTGTCGTTCATGGGAGCCCAATCCTAGTTTCCATTGGGAAGAATAAATTTACTTTTGCGATTATCTATCAGCATTTCTATAAGCACTTTAGATATCAAATATTATTCTATGTACCAAAAACATTTGAAATGGTTTAATATCTAAATATAAGTTCATTTACATAAAGTCTTCCATCAACACATGCCTTCCTTTCTCTAGATACCTTTGTGTTAGAGTTAAATTATCATTTATTATGTGTACTTAATTTGTTATACAACAATTATTACTAGTTTTCAGAATCTAGGAGTGGATAGTTGAAGACATAAAATGAAATGTCAACATAGTGAATGATTTGTTGAGCTGAGTTGAGGTGTGAGAAGATTTTCATTACCAATATAAGTAACCTTTGGGATAAAAAATATTGATTACCATAAATCAAGGGTTTCAAAGTGTTGATTTTTGAGTAGTTTGGGAGCTACTCCAAGCCCTAAGGTTTAAGGTTTTGAGGGAAAAGCACCACAAGGGTCACTTGTGTGTCTGGGACCCAAGGTTGGAGTTTTACACCTATCGTGATTTGGGTAAAAATCATGAGAAAAAATTGACATGTGATGGATGATGATGATAATTGTCAACGAGATGAATCTAATGCAATGAAGATCACCCGATTCTGAGTTGTAGAAGTGGAGATATGAATTTTTGAAGTTATGGAGTGGGTTTGAACCAAATGAGTTAAGGTCGACTTATGTTTAATAAGCCTCTTGACAAGTGGAAAAGCCATGGTTGGAAATTTTGAGAAGCCCTTTTATTGTGTATAAGTAGGAGTTGATTGTGTCTCATTTAGGACATCCAAGTGTGCAACACATCACAAGAAGAGAGCTCCTTAAGGAGAAAAGGAGACATTGTCTAGGCCACAACAAAAGGAGGTTAAACAACGAAGAGGAGAGGGAATCATATAGTTGTTTTGAGGCCCATTTCAGGTGACCGAGTTGTTGTTTGCAAAGCCAAGGAGCTGTGTTAGAGGTTCGAGGCAAGGAGGGAATGTTTGAGGGCCAATTTAGGGTGGGCAAACCCTTATCAAGGTTGTCGCAGGCTTAAAAAACCTTGTTGTACCATGCCACAGTAGATTGCAAGGAGGATGAGGGTTTTTTGAGGGCTTGAAAAACCCATCATTGTAGCTAAGGGTCTAATCCCCTCAAGGAAGGGAAACTACGTCATCTTGGAGAAAATCTGGGAGAAGAATAAGGTTGTAAAAGGGACTGTGGTGTGCCCTAGCTAGGCCTAGTTTACAATGATAAAGGAAAATTTCAGAAAATTGATCTATGGTATGTTTGGTGAAAAATTCTTGTAGGTGTTGGATCCATGATTCATATTATTTTTGGATCAGTTTCTATTGTAGCTTGTGGAATCCAAGTTGAAGGCTTGATTTGGTGATCGGAAGGCTTCATAGGATCATATCTTGCAATGATTGGATTGGGAGCCATTTGATTGGTGGAGGGAAACGTGTTGGCTACCCAAAGTAGCCCTAGAGAAACATCCAAGAAGGATATTGTTTGGGGAAATATTGGGTGAATTTTGGTTCCTAATGTGCAGCACTTTGATAGGAAAAAGTGACTGCTAAATTGGTATATTGGGGCTCAAGGATTGGCCAGGATAGAGAGCATTTTGGATCAGCCTGTGTACATGTAGAAGAGATGACTTGTAGTTGTGTTAGGTGGCATCCCTCCTGGAGTCTCTATGTGTTGTCCTTTGAATAACTAAGGTGTTGGACGCGGGATCCCCCAAGGGAAGTTTTGGGGCTTAAAGCCTAGATTTTGGTCAAAATTTGTAACCCCGATGTAAAGACTCCACATGTTGTGGGCGTGGAGTGTGTAGTTTGTAAAAGATTCATAGAGTTGTCTGCCCTCAATTCTGTAACGTAATGTCAGCTATAGAGATCTACCCATGGTCCGCAAACCATGGGATTGTATAAATAGAGCGAGGCTCTAAATAGTTAAGACATCAATCGATCACTCAATAATAATGAGAAGGATGAAGAGTTGAGTCATATCTAAAGTGTAAAGTCTAGTTTTGGGTCGTAGAGTAGGAGAAGGCTCTGCAGCTAAGTGCGCAGAGGCCTAGTAGTCCGCAGCTGAGTGCGCGGACCCCTATAGCTAAGTGCGTAGGGCAAGTCGAGTCTGTAATAGTTGGAGAATTAATAAAGAGAATTTTCATATCCATTCTGCGTATTTATTTCATGTTTTATGCATCTGTTACATTGAATATACATTGCTCTTTTAATGCACATATGATGCGCAAATATGTATGAATGTGTTGATAAAGTGAATGCAAGGTAGAATATCTATTTACGTGAAGTTAACTAAGATCTTTAAGAAGATAAGTAAGATTCGTGGTGTAGTTTGAGGAAATAGTGCAATTCACTGCCATAACATCGCAAAAGAATCTCAGCCCCTGTTTAGGGTTGCGCGAAGGAGATTATAACAGATTGCAAAGGTATTGAAGGTTAGGACAGTGCACGAAATGCCCTGCATAGTGGTAGGCACAGTTGTACTAAATAGACACCTTAAACATCTCAAGGGTGCAGAAACTTGGTTCCAGCATCCCCCCATAATGCTTCTGGTGAGACTTCAATCCGTGCTCCACAGACTGATGCCGAAAGGGCCAGTAGTGTAAGGATGTGTTTGGCTAAATAACTCCAAACCTGGGTTAGGCCCCATCAAGCCAACAAATGGTTCCATTGCCTAGACTGGAATTTGCATAGAGATGTCTGATGTCATATCATTGGAATCCAACTAAGAAGGAAATTGAAGGTTGGTTGGACAGAAGAATTCACGAGTTCGCAGCGCAGGAGAAAAAAATATGACTGTCAAAAGAAAATTGGTTCGACTGCTACCTGTACACGGAGATCCATGAAATCTTCTTTGCGTCCTTCCCTACTGAGCTATACTAGTGGATCTCGAAGCTAGCAAATAGCCATGGAAGGTGGAAACTTGACGGTCCTATTCTGTGGACCCCAGAGTTAGTGTGAAGGTTGGAAACATCGGAAGATAAGATCGTGTTTGTTAACACCTAGGTTGTTCCCTATGACTCCCAAGGGAATACGGTCGGGGTAACCACTAACCAATCTTGGGACTACAGCTTCTAGCCCAGCTGTAATCAGAGAGGGCTCTCTCTGTGAGGTTTGTCACTATTTTAATGGAGTTTTTAGGCTAGTTATGTAGTGCAGTTTTGTTTGTTTTTGTGTTTGGTTGGGGGATGTTTTCTGATAGTTTTGAAATGTTCTCTGCAGAGTAGTTAATCCATTGGGCAATGGAGTCTGTGGCGGTTGTTTCCTTGAAATCTTGGCTTGAGTGAAACTGGAATTACAGGGCCTGTATGTGTTTCATGAAACAAACTGTAAATTGTGAGATTGAAGTGTGAATCAACTAGTGAAAAGCAATTAAGAATTCTTCACTGAGCTGGGCTGTGAGAATAGGGCCTATTACTTAGGAGCAATACCTGAATTCCTGAAACAATAGGTCACTATGATGAAATAGTTTGAAAGGTAGCAATTAAGAATTACACTTTCATTACTATAATTGAGGAAAACATTTATAATAGCTTGGATTGAGCTCAAGGTAATCTGTGACTAAATCCTGAGACTATTCTTTTTCCTTGCTATTAAGATATGTAATATATGGAATACATGAATGAAAAAGATAGTAAACATATAACAGAGAGAAACAAGGAAACTTATTGAGCCATGAAACACACAGGAATCCTGCAATATTCAGTCATACACCAGCAAGTCATCAAGAGACACAACGCTTTAGAAATCCCATCATCCTTTGTATTAGTAGTCTGAAGATTTACAATAGAAGAGCTACAGAATAGATATCAAGAGATTTCTTACATCCAGAGTCCAACCCCTGCTAACAAATGCAAGGGGGAATATATAGAAGTCTATTACAAAATATCTCAGGCATTGAGTCATCTGAGAGGGAAAATATCTTCTTTTACTCGTACAGGGTTTGCAGATGAGAAGTTATTACAACCTTAAATGAGTTATAAAGGCTCTTAACTCCTGTCAGAGCAATTTTGACCTTTGGGGCTCACGGAGTTGGTTGAGCGGCTTTGACATAACTGCTGAATGACGTGCCTATGCAGCGATAAATTCCTGTGTCTTCTCGGCCCTGTCACGTGTGACTGTTGATGCTGCTGTTGTGGCCGAGTACCTGTGCTGAGTTGGCTTAGCCTCTGTCTTCATACCTGCTGATGTGTCTTTGTCCTGTTGTGTATGAGATTCAAAGTATTTCTCAAAGGCAAAATTGCAATTACTGACTTTGGTTCAACAGTAATCGTATTAACTCCTCCCATGTATCTGATGGAGGCAATTGATGTCTCAAAATTGACCCCATGGTCTCATCAACCTCTGTATATTTATAAAAATGAGGGGGCTCATCAAATAAATGTGTAATTTCATTCCTAATAAAAAATAAATCATCTACTCTATCAAAAAGAATCTGCCCTGTTACTGGGCCTGCTTCTTACGATGTACTAGGTGCCTCTGCAATCTGTGTTGCTGCAAAATTGCTTACTCTCTTGACATATTTCTCATGGGAGAGTAATTTTCCTGATGGATCCAATGGGCTAGGGAGCCCCTTGTTCTGTAAAGCCATCAACCTGTTTTGAAATTTATTAATATCAGCTTGCATATCCCGGGTTCTTCTTTCCAGGGTCTGAATCAGGTCTCTCAGTGTCAGGACTCTTTTGATCAGGGAGATGGTCTCTATTCTGTTTCCAATCCCCATCTTTACCAGTTGGGACCTTGTCCTGTAGTTCAGCACGTCTATCATCTTAGTGGCAATCTCAGGCATGCTGCCTAGAGATACCCTTGCCCTGTGTATTTCTTTACGTGCTCTTCCAATGAGTGCTAATTGCTCATATATAGCCTCAATATATTCCCATTGGTTTGTTATTGACTGGCCAATGTTGCCCCAGATGACCCTCTTAAGCTCTGCTGTGACTTTATCCAATGTGAGCTCCTTTTCCAGCTCAGCAATCCTCTTCTTGAGGGCCTTTACCTCCCTCTCTCTTTCTGCCACATTTTGTTTTGATTTATCATACTTTTCATTTATTTTTGCCAAATTGTCTTGGGCTTGGCTCAGCTCAGACATCTGTGACTCTAGTACCTGTATTTCTTTCCTCAGCTTCTGCATGTCCAGGCTTTCAGCCTACTCTGTTGTTGGTGCTGAGGTGGTTGGTGCTGAGGTATCTAGAGCCTTTTGCTGCACTTGTTGGCTGGGAGGGGCAGTGTCTTGAGGGGTTTCCTCAAGGTTTATTGTTTTTGGAGGTGGCTGTGAGGTTTTCCCTTCCTCCTTCTGCTGCAATGCTGCTTCCAATGTGGCCTCTAATTCCTGCAGCTTTTCTTGTGTTTGAATGAGCTCCTTGTATAATGTCATTAGTAGGGAAGCTGCATCCTTTTCTTGCCTCTGCTAGGCAACCTCATCCATTTGTGGGTGGAGAGTTGGTGGGATTTTCAATTTATTTTTTATTGCTTCCATAACAACATCCCTTAGCTTGAGGACTTGTTGCACAGCCTTAACATCATTGGGATCATGCCCAAACTCTATTATAATCTCCTCCAAGGCTTTGATCCTGTTATCCTTAGCTTGAGAGGAAGCCTTTTGCAACTCAAGCTGTGCAGCAGTATTGTTCAGGCTATTTTGCAGCCTGTAGTTGATCAAGGTCTTATCAGCCAAGGTGGCATAGACCATCTCACCCGTTTGTTTGTGGAGCTCAATCTGATCCATTGGGTGGATATCTTTTGACAGGACCTCCAGATTGGTCCTGATGTAGTCTGCAGCTATTTGTGGTTGCTGCACTGTTGGTGTGAAGTGGCTCATTGTCATCTTCCCCTCCTGCACATCAAATGAAGACATGAGCCTTTGTTGGTTTGCAGGAGCCATGTTCAGCAGGTGATTGTAGAGCTGAATCTTTATTGGTTCACTCCTTCTCTTGGCATCTCTGAACTGCTGCTTGATGCTTGTTCCTGCTCCCTTCTTCTGTGCTGAGGAGCTCACTTCTCCCAATCCTACCCTGTCTTGCTCCTGTTGCAAGGAGCTGGCAGAAGCTTCCATGCGTGGCATTTCCTCTTCTGAGAAGGGATTTAACCTTTGTCTCTTCTCTGGCGATTCAGTGAGGAGGAGTCAACCCTAGAATCCTGCCTTGGAGGTGCCATTGGTATTGTCTGTTCTTTGGTGGCCATTTGGGCCTCCCCTGTTTGTTTCTCCTGACCCTGTTGGTCTTCTTGCTGTTGTTCCTGCTGGGGGTGCTGTTGTTGACCCTTTTGGCCCTGTGGTTCTTCCATGACCCTTTCCTTGCCCTTGCTCTGCCCTTGGTCTGTGGTTTGCACTGCCTCTTGCTGTGTTGCAGAAGATGAAGCAGCTGCTCCTTTTTGAGGCTTTGGCAGAGTAAGTACCTGAGAAGGAGATTCTAAGTCAGCCATTTTTAACAAATGCCTTCTAGCTCTTTCAACTAGTTCTTCTTGGGTAACTGGCTCTTCCAGTGTGTTTCTTCTCCACTTTGGTTGGTTGGCATGTCTTTGAATGTGGAGCATGCTCGCATGCTCATAGCTGGAGAGTTTGCATTTCTGCCTTTTCAAGGATATGGAGCTGTTAGGGTCATAGGGCTTCCAAAGGAAGCTTTGTTTTAGGCCAAGGCCTTCTAGCATCCTATCCACATCTTTCCATCCTTCTCTTTTGTTTAGGACAAAGTGGCCAAGTTGGTTTCTTACTTTAAGTTGTGCCTTCTTGCCCCTTCCTGCAAAGTGCACCATATCGGCATTGCCAAATTGCCTGAAATATTCTAAGGCAAATAGTCTCATAGGCACATACCTGGGCAATTTGTATGGGCGCAACTCACACCCATATATTCTGATCACAGTGAAGTGTTGGTAAAAGTACCAATCCCCTATGTTGTATGCACTGGATAGCTGCAGAATCCTCTGCATCTCATCAGACAGTCTTGGAGGGGGTGAGGTTAAAAAGAGAGACATAGCTGGATGGATGAACAGGTCTATGAACTCAGAGTATGTGTATGGAGAGTATGTGAGGATGTGGAAGACTGAGGTCCAGTACACCACTGACCTTGGGTTGCCTGTTGCATCAGTTCTCTTGATCTCAAAGGAGAACTTCTCATGTTGGTAGTATAGAATGAGATGATAAATGTATGAGGTGTATCTGAACACCCTCTCTCTGGAAAAGTGTAAAAATTGCTCATGTATCTTGTCTGAGATAAATGTAGCATAATCATAACAAATAGAATTCTTGCCGGGGGAAAACATTGTCATCATCACTAATACAGTTTCCTCAATAAACTCTAGTGATTTGTACCCCAAAACTGAGCTAATCATATATGCCAGGTCCAGACCTAGTTGATTGAGATAGCCATAAAAAATGGGAGGGTGCAGCACTGTGTCATAGTTTGTGATGAATAGCTGATTTAGCTTTAGGATCTGTGCTTCTATCAATATCTTGGCTCCTTGGTTAATCAGGTCCAGCAGGGACAAGGGAACCAACTTCTTCTGGGTTTTGAACTAGAGCATTTCCCTGACGGCCTCAGGGGTTATGTAAAATACTACTGCACCATTAGGGTCAAGCACAACCCTCTACATGGGGTCATAGCAGACAGCACATAAGTGAATCAGGTCAGGGAACTGGTTGACCTGAGGGAGCTTGAAAATTGGGAGGGATGACTCCCAAATG
>APFE030951876.1:10613-49484 GCA_000404065.3 Pinus taeda | reverse complement strand
AAAAAAAATAATATCTATGTATTTTATTTTTTTTATAAATGTTCAATTTTGTTATTAATATTTAGAAATTGTGTAAAAACATATATTGCCTTTCTAAAGTAATCAAGGACATATATTTCATGTACAATGGACAAAACCGCTAATATTAATCACAAAATCTAAATAAAAAATAATTCAAATTAACAAGATTGTAATTAAAAAGTGACCAGATGTAATAGAATATATATGGGAGAAAGTTGAAGGACAAAATCCAAAGAGTTGCTAGCTTGGAATTGACAAGGATATAATTAATACAGGATAATGGTGGGCCAAACACAAAATCCAAACCATTTTGACTTGGAATTAGGGGATATTATTTATTTACTATATAGACATAGTGATACCCAACGTTAGGAATAATGGAATATCGGTACACAATCTTTCGGCAAAGAACAAACTCCGCGACAATATTTGTGTATAGTAATTGGATAATATTTTATATATAAATCGGAATTCGTTTATACTCTCTTACGCCAAGGTTCTACCTTTAGGCTACCGAGATTCCGAAGTTCTTATATTCTCCTAAAGCAAGGTTGTGACTAGACCTTTATCATTTGGATTCCTTCAAATATCACTACGAGGTTTTTAAAGCAATAAACATTTGTGGTATATGGTTTTGTATTTATTTTTTCTTGGTGGTTCACTAATATCCATGGTCAGGGGTGCAAGCTACGTCCACGTAAATTCTAAGGTTGATCTCTAAGATCAAATCCCTCGGCCATCACATACCTGACCCCAAGGGCTTCGAGTAGAATTGACTTTGTGACCTTCCGTTTTGGCGAAGCACGACTTGACCAATTGGGCTAACCCTTGGGGCTTATATGTCTTCCTATTATATCTAATAGTCTTTTAATTAATTTTAAAATTCATTTAATAAAATAATGTACATATTCATGTCATTCACATTAAATATTTATAAATGTAGTAATAAATCTATATAATAAAATATTTATTTTTAAAGAAAGATTAGTTATTGATGTGGAAAGTTTCTTTTAGTTATAGGTATTGTTATCATATTGCAGCATCTTAGTTTTGAGTTAGATTTATGGGTTCACAAAGACAAATAATTATTTACTTAACTCAATTTTTACTAATTTATAATTTTTTTAATCACATGATTATTTGAAATCACCAACTCTTTCTCCCATTCAATGTGCACAACTTAAAGAAGTGGATCCCTTTATCTACAATTTGGTTACTTGGGGTACCACACCTTTTTTCTAGGCTTTAGCTTTAAATTATTAGGAAATATAAAAGATGGGATTCACAAGGATTCGCAATGAGCAATTTTACACAAGATTACATACAACAAGCATCTTATTCAATTACAATGTTCACACTTTTAACCCTTTGCAACTTGTAACATGCTTTTTATGATGATAAAGGAGTGATGGTAAGAATGATGGTAGAGTGATTTTCAACTTCCTACAAATGAAGAATAAATCTGCATGTTTTGAACTTACCACTTATAACACTAAAATCTCTGAGGTAGCCTATGTTAGATCCCAACAAAGAGGTGTGATATGTTAAGGGAGTGCATTGTAGAGAAGGGGATCCACTTCTCTCGGTCGTGCAAACTGAAGGGGAAAGTTAACTAGTTGTTATCACCAAAAAATTGATCATTTAACCTTAATTTACTAGATGGATCGAAGTACACCATGTAAGGTCAATTTACCATAGTAAAATTGCTTTTACTGTGAGAAATTACTTAATAAACCACATTTGTTAAGTAATTTATAATTAAACCCATGAAGAATAATTAAATAAATCTCTATTTATTTAATTATCTTCTAGAATAATTAATTAAACCATTGATTAATTAATATTCTTTGTCATATTTGACCCAGTTATGAAAAATAAACGGATAACTTATTAATCATCTAATTTTTCTCTAGGAATAATTAATTAATCACTAATTAATTATTATTCATTGTCAAGTTTGACTAAATCCCTCGGGAATAATTAAATAAATCATTATTTGTTTATTGTTCCTTAACCATATTTTTTGAGATGATAAATAAATCATTTATTTACTTATTATTTCTAAATAAAAGTTTAAATACTTTTTCCCTCCTAACCAAATATAATAAAATATTCCAAGTCATTATTTCTTGAATGGAGTTAATAATATTTTATTATTGTTCGTTATTCGAGGATAACTCAATATTTTGTTATAAATAGAAGGGTTTTCTGTTCATTATTCACTTTTCATTATTTTCATTATTACACTCACTTCTGTAACTCTGATTATTATCTGTTGCACGTCATTTTTCTTTCCATTTGAGTTCTCATTGAGCTCAAACATTTTATTTGATAGGTTTACACATTATAGAGGAGAGAGACTCTATCAAGAAGCTAAAGATGTTTGAGGATAGCCAAGAACCCGTCCCATAGAGGGGGACTTGTAACATTTATTTGTTCCCTTCCCCGGCGTTATTTAATAAAATCTATTCTTTGTATATCTGGTTTCCATTGGATTATTGGAGATACCCGCATTTATTACTATTTCATTTTGTTGTTTAACTATGATTGTGGCATAGATCAGGACTTTGGCAGGTTTTGTTGTACGGAAAGAAATCACCTAGGACTTTGGCAGGTTTTGTTTCTATCAATTGTTGCAGATCTATAATGTTTAATAGTCATTTATATTGTTGACATTGTTTTTCATCCATAGTCTTAGGTGATTTCTTTCTGTACACCTTTGAGAAGAAAATACTATAACAAAATTGGCGACTTCAATGGGTTTTACTTCTGATCCAGGAACATGGGTCACCTTCAGTTTTCAGCTTTGAGTTTCTTCTTTTTTCAGTCTCTTAATGTTGTTTACTAGCTTTCTAACCCTAGATCTGTCAAATTTCTAACTTTCGTGAGTTTTCTGGTCTTTTCTGTAGGTCACAGGAACTAGTCGTGACAGAGATAGCAAATTTTCCCAAGACTTGCCAACTGGAAATCAAGGAGTAGAAATCACACTTTTTTTCCCCAAAAGTGCAATCTAGAGGTCTAGAGCGCACCTTTTAGCCCAAAAAGTGTGATCTCCCAGGAATTAGGTCAGTACCTACGATTTTTAGGGTTTCTGGGATTTTTTCAATTCTATTTCTAGGTTTTGTCGAGAGTTGTCTACTGGGTTGGTTGATCACTGTCATATCCCGCTTAGGCCTTTATCTCCTCTAATTTACTCGTCGAAGTAGAATTTAGCCCCTTAGGGCTTCTAGTACACTTCCACCCTTATAGGAGGAGTTTAGCTGAGCAAGAAGTATGAGTTTCTGCAACACTTTCAGTTATGTTTTCCAGATATGTACCCTTCTATTTCAGATCTTCAACGATAGGTTGTTTCCATCCAAAGTTTCATCTTAAACCTTGTTTGGTCATTAGCCTTAGGGTCCCATCAGTTTCCCTAGGATCTACAACCATCTCCCTATCTTTTTGCAGCAATTTTCCTCTCTGTTTCTTTGTTATTGTTGCACCACTTTCTAGAAACATAATGTCATTTGATCCCAGTCACACCGACACTTAGATCTCCTAGTCTTCTTAGTGTGTTTTCAATTGATTTCGCCACCAACCAGCACAGTGTTTACAAACCTAGTTTGGGTGGGGTTAGTTAATTGATTTCTTTTTCACTTTCTGTTTTCAATTTCAGTTTATTTTCAGCAATCTTTTTTTATTTTTTCAAACACAATATGGGCTTAATTAATAAACACACTTGCACACACAAGCACACCTTAAGTGAAGGGCGCTTGGTTTACACCGTCAAGCCAAGACTTAACATAATTAATTTATCTCCCCACACAGAGACAAAAACCTTTTGTTGATCTCCCTTCACCATTTCCATGTCACTTGTGCCTTACCACCATTCCGCCACCAAGGCGTTTGTCGCAGAGACTCTTAGGCTTTCATCCCCAGTTTCCACTTGGGCATATTACTCCTCCCCACAAGGTCCAAGTTCATAGTCCCCCGAGTTCCCATACCGACTCTTCTCCTAGTTCATCTGATTCTGAACCTCCTTCACCACATATCATCACCATGTCTGGACCCATAGCTAGTGCAAGAACCCAACCTAGTGTTGGCTCCGGTTCTACCCTAGTGGTCACATCTAGCAGAACCGTCTCAGAACCATTATGGCAGCCCTCATGCTCCCTTTTATGGATGGGTTAAGTTTCCCAGATTTTAGCTAGTTGATAAATGACCCTATACATCGCGATTTTGGTTAGCCTCTTATGTCGACTAAGCTTCCCTCCAACATCCCAAAGTTTGAGGGTAATTCTGGATAAAACTCTACCAATCATGTATTCTCCTTCCACATGTGGTGTTCATCCAATTCCATTACCGATGACTCCATTCGTTTTCAATTTTTCCAACGCACGCTCATTGGAGATGCTGCAAAATGGTATGTGGACCATCCCATCGCATCTCATTCCATTTTTGAAACGCTTGCTAAAGTGTTCCTCTCATATTTTCAGTAACCTCTCCGATACGACACTAGTATGGAGCTCTTAACCTTGTTCTATCATTCCTCTGCCACCCATCTTTCTGATCATGTTCAAGAATGGCGTAGAAGGAGGAGCACATGTCATGCCCCGCCCTTCGAATATGGTGTCTATCTTGATTGGTTTCTTAGGAGCCTTTTATCATCCATTGCCAAAGATTTTGCATTCCATTTTCCATGAATTTTCCTTAGACAAAGGAAGAATCTCTCCAACCCACTCTGAGATATGACTTAATTTATGTGCAATCCGTTTATGTCTATACTGTTATTCCAGACCTCCCCCGTCCTGGAGGTGCCAATGCACCAAGGGCATCTCACACCACCGATGGTATCATTGGAACCATTTCACATCCTTCGCCATATACTCAACAAAGTTATGGCTATCTGAAAGGCGGCACCAGTTCCTCCAACACTTATGCCCCTCCTGCTAGCAACATGTTTTCAGGGCTAGTCAATGCTCAACCTGTCTACGAAACCATTTCTCCTCCAACATTGTATTCCTATGCACAACCGAGTGCTCCAACCCCTCAAGCATTAGTGTCGTAGCCCCCCATGCATCCTCAACCCCAGCAGCCACCACCCCCTCAAGGTCAAGTGTTTGCATAGCAGAGTGCGACCAATCCCCAAAATTCAAAGAAAAAGAATAAGGGGAAAGGTAACAAGGGTAGCCAGGGTAATCAAGGTAATCAACCTAGTGAACCCCAAGGGAACCATCCTAACACAAACAACCAGCAATAGGGAAATCAGCCCAAGCATAACAAGGTTATTCGTACGAAAAATCCTTGTGCACGATGTGGTGTACATAGCCATTATACACATGAGTGTCCTCTCTTACCCCGGATGCGCCAAACGTGGGAAGCTCAAGCAGCTTCTAGAGGTCAACCGCCCATCCAGTAATCGCCTCATAATCTTGCGCCATCTCAACCGACAGTGCTTACAAATCCTTTCCCTCAGCAAGGATTTATTGTTGCTCAACCTCAGCTAGGTCAAGCAACCCATCCCCCCAACCTTCTGGTTGGTGACTACCAGATCCTCATGGTGAATTCTGATGAGGTTAATACCTCTGATATCAACCTGCAAACTCGGTTGCGTCAATATGACATGCCATTGACTTTGTCTGCCACTGAGTCCAAAACCAAAACATCTACTGAGCCTCTTACGACACCAAATGGCCCGTTACAAATCCCTTAGCCTAAAGTTGAGGGAATTCCCAAGATCCCCAAGGGTCCATTACATTGTAAATCAGCTTCTAACCTAGCTGCCCATACATACAGTATAGTAGACGACTTGGCACAATCACCTGCAGCCATGTCGATGCTGGAAGTCCTCCAGTCATGCCCATCTCAAAATAAATCTCTACTAACTACTTTGGGCATAGTAAATCCTTCTGACAATCATTTTATTATCCTCCCAGTTGATACATCAGAACATCCCCCATTACCTCCATCTGTTGCTTTCCATATACGAGTCTGAGTTCATAATGCCATCATCTCCCGATGCATTATTGATGAAGGTTCATCCACTTGTGTGATTCTGCTACCATTTGGAAACAACTTAAGTCACCTGATATGTCCCCATCCACCATCACTTTGTGTGCTTGAGACTGTCACTCCTCCCAGCCTCTCGACATGTATCACAATTGTCTAGTGACTCTTGTGAGAAAGACTATCCATGTATACATTGAGGTTATTGATGCCCCTCTAGATTACAACATTCTTTTGGGCTGTAGTTACACATATGCCATGTTAGCCATCGCATTTGCGATTTTCCGCAATATGTGTTTCCCTGATGAAGGGAAGATCATTACCATCGATCAGTTGACATACTACGAGCTGGCATCTGTGACCTCCCCTGAGTCCATTATCTCGTCAATGTCATATAAGCAGTCTTCAACTCCTCTCACCGATGTTTCACCTAGAGTCTACAAAGATTTTTTGGGTGCTTTCCCTGGTCCTCCCCCTCTCATCTCTGAGCCTAGCTCTTTGAGTGTTTGCATGTTACAAGTGTCACGGGATACTCTCAACCAGTCTGGTACTTCTGATCAACAACCAACTCCTCAGTACCTTGTTGTAACCCTCTTATCCAAGCCATCCACATCCACCCCCAGGACCTCCTCCATTTTTGGGTGCCTCTCCTATGCTCCCACCAGGAACTGTTCCTCTAGGTCTCAACCATCTAGGAGTTGTTCCACTAGGACATTATGCTGCAGGATAGATACTTTTCTTGTTTCCTCCTTTGGGAATTTTTTATTTCCCTGTTATGGATTCATTGGTCCTCCCTAATATGAATTTGGGGGTCCCAGTATGGTACATTGGTCCCCCTACAACCACTCCCCCTAGTTAGCTAAGACATTATCATGCTTTGACCCCGGTTCAATTAGTCCTTATGGCCCCTGCCGCTACTCTAGTGCTATTGCAACCTCAATAGGAACCCACTCCTTTTTTGAAAGCATCCAGGCAGGGGGGAAATCCAAGAGGAAAGAACCTAAGGACAAGGCTCCCTAAGCTCCTCCAGTCCCCAAGGCCCCAAAGCCGTCACCTCCCTACATTTTGTGTAAAGTTATTGGGCATGCCACCAATAATTGTCTTGAAATCCCTAATCTCAAACCTTTGGTTCATGAAACGTTCCCTAAGTCAAAGATCCCTGAATTCCATTTTAACTTACCAAGTCTAGCCAAGAAACTCATAACATTACGCACAAATCACCCTTGTACCTTGTGCGATCATCATGGTCACTATTCCCATTGTTGCCCTCGTCTTGATGAATTTCGCAATTGCCTTGAGGCACTTCATGAATACGAGACCACTCGTAGTGGATATGCTACTTCTCTACCCATGGATTCTGGTACCATTAAACTATAACAGGGGGACTCTAGCCCCACCACCATGATCCCTCCCCCCAATGTCGAGATGATGGACTCCATGAGCCATATCCTTTACCTGTCATCATCCTTGAGTTCCTCGCAAGCAAACCTTTCTGAGGTTTCTGCACGCGCTTCTATCGAACCTCTTTCGAAAGAATCCCAGGTCTCAACATTCGTATATCCTCCATCTATTAGCTCGTCGTCTACCATTCCAGAGGATGCATATGTGAACCTTCTCTCTCAAGTTGATGCACCAGGTACCGTCGCTGCATCATGTAGTTAATCTTCCTCCCATCCACCCATCTTCCATTCTGATGAGGACATCATGGAATTTATGTCTACCCCTAATTACCCTTGCACTTAGGCAAGGGGGCATATCATTTAGAGGATTCTGAAGGCCATCTCCTTCCTAATTCTCCCAATGTGCTCTACCTCAAGAAATTTTGCTCATAGCATATCCCTTTGATTTGCATGCCTTTATTTATGTCATGAAGTTAGGTAGGTTGCATCATCTCATTTGTTGTATTTTTCACCTTTGAGATGGATCCATCATCCACACCATATATCGGTCATGCCGACAGTGCAAGTTGCTTCTCTAGGAATCTAGCCTCAGCAGCTTAGACCATTTTTACCCCCTTGTATACGTTATTCCTTTTGAACAACATGTGCACTGGGTCTGCCACCTATAACCAAGCTTAATATGATGCAATGATAGGTTTGTTAGTCTATGCTCTCGCCCATCGGATCCTTCATCTTCATGTTCGTTTAGATTCCTTTCTACTTGTCATGAAATTGAATGGTGTGTATCATGTGCATAACTAGGTCCTATTTAGAAAATATGTATGAGTTAAGATGTTGGTAAGTGAATTTGAAACCATCACTTTCAATCATGTTCCTATAGCCCAAAAAAATTATGTAGATACCATTGCAAATAACATTATAGATTGGCATTTGTCACATATATACCACAAAAGATAACCATAAACATAACACATGGTGAACCATCATCGTCATATCAGCATGCATAATCATATTATGTATCACATAAAACATATAAGTGTTTGGAGTCCACCACTCTAAATACATCCAATACGCCCATAGCATACTTGGGGGCACATAGGCCCCTACATCTCCTTATCATCCTTTGGAGGATCTCATGCCAAGTTGGGGAGATGCTTGAATCCCTTTTTTGAGCACTTGGAACACAATGGCGCTCCACAAACTCCTCCTGCTAGGGGGCATCATTCCCACCTTTGCATACCAGATCAATCCCCTCCATCACATATGTTTGCGAGTAGTGTCCCATGCTTAGGGACATCATGGTTTTCCCCTGGCCACCTTCTCAATTGATTAACATAAGTCTCGGCGTAGATCCCACCGAATCTAGGTATGGTCGATTATCCTCCCATTCCTTGGATAGTTTTTCCTATCGGCCTCTCCGACTAGCCATATTCACATCACATATCGTAGACATTTGATACCATATATTCAAATATTCTACTCTATGTCCACATAGTCCCCATGTTCGACTTAGTGGCTGAGGATGATTCTAGCCCTCCTCTAGTAGTTCATTCTTGTTTTCCTCTTCCCTTAATTATTCACCAGGAACCATCGTCCCAAGAAGCATTAAGGCCATCTTTGGACAAGTAAGGCCACTTGCCTGAAATTTGCAGATCTCGATTCTAAAGGTCGTTTTGTCTGCTACAATCTCCATAAGATTTAGGGCCTTCTCCTCCTCTCCAATTGGAACAAAACACCCTTTTATAGGAAAACCCATAGTTTTTATGTCGCACGTGGTGACCAAACCATAGCTCCACTTGAAAAACCATCATGACCATTGGAAATATCTCATTGAGTACTATAATGGGTCTCTCTTAGTTTTTGATGATTTGACACTTCACCCGAAAGCCATTTTTCCAAGAAGGGTCACTTCGTCGCCTCTCAAAATCCAACTTCTTAATATAAGACGTGTGTACCTTAGGGACCACCTTCCCCTAATGCTTGTCGTCTCACGTGCCGAATTTCATCATGAGTAACCATCATTTGCTCATGTTTTCATGGTCCCCACCAGGCCTATTCTGTGTGGCAGCCTCAGCGAGTCACCCTTGTTCAGAGCATCTGCGATGAGTCACCTTTGCATCCATGGAGACTGTTTCACATCCCATTATATCATGTCAGATTATTCCATCCATATTTTCATACTGTTCATCCTATATTGCCCATTTTGGCCTCCTGTCATATTGTCCCCCATCCCCTTCGAAGTTGAGTCGGTCGTTGCCTGGTCAACCATGCACTTTATGTTCTTACAAGAGAAGTTGTTTGTTTGTCCCTCAGTCCCATTTTTTCCATTCTCCCTGGTGTCAGTCCATTAGTCACATTACTATTTTCCCTCATGCCTTAGTTGAGGATCCTCATTTCCTCACTTATGGCAGGCCTTATTCTGTTGACATCAACACATCTATTCCTGAAGAACAGCCTCGAGGGCGGTGTATCTTGGTTCCAACTTCCACCCTTGTTCGGTGTCTTGGATCAAGTAAAGGGACTCATAATTTCATGTTCGTGATTCATACACTTGATGGTCCAGTGATGCAGCAAATTGTACCAGTGATTCCCATGTGTGTGTGAGATGTTTCAGACCTCATGAGGGGGTAGCCCTTCAGGTAGCCCCCCACATGCCCGAACGACTTCATATTATGCTACAGCCTCAGATGCAGCTCCATAGATTTGATGGTTGCGGTTCCTACTGATCGCAGTGTTCATAGCATGCATGTCTCCTTCAAATGATCCATTCAGTTTTGCAGAGCCCTTCCCTGTTCCGCAGGGCTTCTTCGGTTGTTCTACCCTCCCTCCCACCCATTTTTTGAGGGAATGTACATTATATATCATGTACTCAAAGGATATTGTATTCAAACCTAACTAATGTTTTTTCCAGATGCATTATGTATATGGGACACATTGTATTATTTTCTAGCTCAATTATGCCAGCATGTCATGTACCATTCAGCATGTACTTCATTTCTTAGTTTTATGTTTCTGGGCGCATCATTATTTGTGTATTATGTTATCTCGGCGGGTATAGGTATGCCTCCCCTGCCTCACTGAGATCTAGTACCAAAACATAGAAGGATACTTGCATTGGTCTCGCCCCCTCTGTCCCTATCCTATTTCGCTTCAACTCTATTGGTCTCTCTCTCTCTCTCTTCCTCTCTCTGAATCCACTTTATTGCCTAGTGATTGTATCTTTACAACGTACTTCGATTATACATTTTTCTCCTAACACTCGTACGTTGGGGGCCAATTTGTTATCACCAAAAAATTGATCATCTAACCTTAATTTACTAGATGGATCAAAGTACACCATGTAAGGCCAATTTTACCATAGTAAAATTGCTTTCACTGTGAGAAATTACTTAATAAACCACATTAGTCAAGTAATCTATAATTAAACCCATGAAGCATAATTAAATAAATCCCTATTTATTCAATTATCTTCTAGGAATAATTAATTAAACCATTGATTAATTAATATTCATTGTCATATTTGACTGAGTTATGAAAAATAAACAAATAAATTATTAATTATCTTATTTTCTCTAGGAATAATTAATTAATCACTAATTAATTATTATTCCTTGTCAAGTTTGACTAAATCCCTCAAGAATAATTAAATAAATCATTATTTGTTTATTATTCCTTAACCATATTTCTTGAGATGATAAATAAATCATTTATTTATTTATTATTTTCTAAATAAAAGTTTAAATAGTTTTTTTCCCTCCTAACCAAATATAATAAAATATGCCAAGTGGTTATTTCTAGAAATGGGGTTAATAATATTTTATTATTGCTCATTATTCGAGGATAACTCAATATTTTGTTATAAATAGAAGGGTTTTGCATTCATTATTCACTTTTGATTATTTTCATTGTTGCACTCACTACTATAACTCTGACTATTATCACTATCACACTCCAGTTTTCTTTCCATTTGAGTTCCCATTGAGCTCAAACATTTTATTTGTTGGGTTTATAAATTATAGAGGAGTGAGACTCTATTAAAAAGCTAAAGACATTTAAGGATAGCCAAGAACCCATCCCATAGAGGGGGATTGGTAACATTTATTTGTTCCCTTCACAGGTGTTATTTAGTAAAATATATTCTTTGTATATCTGGTTTCCATTGGATTATTGGACTTACCCGCATTTATTACTATTGCATTTTGTTGTTTAACTATGATTGTGGCATAGACCAGGACTTTGGAAAGTTTTGTTTCTATCATCTGCTGCAGATCTACAATGTTTAGCAACCATTTATATTGTTGAGATTGTTTGTCATCCACAGTCTTAGGTGATTTCTTTCCATACACCTTTGAGAAGAAAACATTATAACGCTAGTGATTGGAATGGTTGTATGAATGAATAGTTGAGAAATTAGTGGAAATTAGGCTTAGAGAGTACTTGTTTATCCTTGTGAACTCATAACCTATGGTCGAAGGTGGTCTGTTATAGAAAATACAGTGCATGAGTCCCTATGGCTAGGAGAAGCATTCCATGTCAACAATTATTCTTTAAAATATAAGTGTTCTAAATTTTTGGTTTAATTATATTATTTATGCTATGTATTTTGTATGCTATATATGAATGTCTAATGTGAATTACTTGAGTTTTTAAGTCATTCTACATCCATAAGAGCATTGTCTAATGTGAATTACTTGAGCTTTTAAGTCATTCTACATCCATAAGAGCATCATATAACAATGCACAATGGTAACAAAGTTGTATTAGGTATGATGAATTGGTGGAAATTTCTAGTGCTCCACAACCCATTTTTGAATTTTTGATATGAAGTTGATCTAGGTGGATATCGGTGAATCACCACAATCAATATTTTTTTTTTACCATTGGTGGTTTACAAGCCCAAGGTTTTAGTAAACCATGGTATCTACCCAAGGTTTTTACAAAGTGGAAGAAAACAAAACAAAATAAAATCATAATAAAGTGGTGAAATTCTAAGTACATGATCATTAATGGGTCTTTTTACTATGCACAGTCATTAATTAATTTTTTTTAAACCATTAATGGATTATGGTATTCACCATGGTATTTGAAAATAAAAAATTAAAGAAATTGCATGACCCAAAGGGGAAAAGGCCCCCCCCCCCCGCCCCGCACCCACACACACACCTTTCATTTGTAAAGGGACACATTTTCCCTTCATGATGTAGACATGAAAGATTTTGCCATTTATTCTCTTTATTTTATTTTCCATTCTCTTATAATATAGTAAAGAATTGAGTTCTTGCCATATTATTAGTCTCTCTTTACTTTATTTATGTGTTTTATGATGTTCCTCTCATGACTTGATCAAGAGTCGTTTTTTCTCCTCCGGAAATCTCAAACTTCCCCAAAAAGTGGCTAGAATAATAGATGTTTCTTTGTTTTAGCACCTCCACTCCAACCTCCTTGGAATTATGCCAAAAACCTAACTAGGTATATTCATGTCTACCTCTTGGACTTAATGTAGAAATTTCACAAATAACAAGGTCTTTGCCAAAGAATGACCAACTCTTCAAAACCTCTAATTTTCCATTTTTAGAACTTGAAGTGGAATTGGCGAGTGGCCCTCCCTAACACTTCTATAAGCCTTGACACTACGAACTTAACCCAAAATTTTGACATGATTTGGAGTTAATACACTCCTATTTTGGCCAAAACAATTTTTTGCATGTATGCTTGTTTTTTAAAACATAGGACATTATTTTGTTTATGTGGCACCTTGGATCCACCTAACAGCATAGGGTGATGCAATGTCACCTTCTTAGGAATCCTAGAATTATCCTATCTTCCTCTAATGTGTCCCCTTCTCTCTTGTACTCCCCTTTCTTCTTTTTCATTTCATCTTTATTTTGTTTTATTTTTGTTTATTCTATTATTTGTAGCCCCTAGTTATACTTGACAATCCACTTGGCATTGTCCAAATGATTAATGGGATAGGGGGTCCCATTGCTCTGACACCCTATTGGTACACACATCCTTGGTCATTGATACCATATATGGAAAGGATATAGCTTTACACAAGTGTTCAATGGTATCCCTACTTATATTGGTACCTTATGAAAGCATCGAGTGTTGTGTCAAGCTAAAAGATAAGGTGTCTAAATGGTTGACCAAATACAGGGAGAGTGGTTGTATGATGTATCAAGGAATTGGTTTGACCTTTTGATTCATTATGGTGGAATATACGATACAATAATATGGTATTCTAAAATCAATGTAAGGATACATTGAGTAGGTATGTAAGACTAGTTATGAAAATTCGTAAACGATGATATATATATATATATATAATATATATATATATATATATATATATATATATATATATGCTTGATTGCATTTGTTAAACTCATTGTGTGAATGCATTCTTGTGTTATGTTTCTTTAAAATTAATACATCAAACATTGAAATGATGGAGGTACTACTACCTCATGAATTTGAGATCATTTCAAGAGTTGTTGTGGATGAAATGAAGGAATTACATATGGAGTAGTTCCATGTGTATGGAATACATGAGAACTTTGTCATGGGAATAAAGTTATGGAAAATGTCAATGGCTAAAGGAAAGAAAGCTTAGAAACAAGGTTGTTGGAACTTGGTGGTTGCTAAAATTTATTTATTAAGAGAGTGGTAGTGGATGCTTAATAGTAAGTTGGTGCTCTCCTAGCATGTGAAAACTTTGGTAATATGGATTCCTTGGGTGACTAGTAGTAGTGAATGGGATGCTTAAGCTTAAAATAGTGAGCGTAACGAGGAAGATGAAAGCTATATAAATGAAGTTGCTACATAAAAATGCATGTGGTAAGATGGTTGAAAACAAGAAGTGCATGTCTTAAAGAATAATGAGATGAGTTAAAGAGTGTGCAACTCAAAGCCCTAGAATAATTATGCATCTTTAATATACAGAAAATAATTTATAAGTTGCATGCCTCATTGGGGAGCTAAATTGGGCACAATTTTGTGACCTATGATAGATCTTCATCCTAGATCTTAGATCTATGTTGGAAAAATTTACAATAGAGGTAACAGTACAGGATGGGGCTTGCCCATTTCTATGGCCAATCACAAGGTGTCAAGTGGGTAATTGGGTATAGGTTGGGCTCATAAATAAAATAAATATAAGAAAAGTAATGATTTCGAAATGGGAATATTGAAAGTCGTTTGAAAAGGAGAGTATACCTATGCTAATCATTGACATTGTTTACAAAGTGATGAATTTGCAAGAAAACCATATGAAATTGGAAAGACACTAATTGCAATGTTATGAAATGATGGAAGGTTAAATTAAATATGCAATTGGGTGCGAAAATGAGTGATTGATATGAATTTGGAAAATAAAATATAAATGTAGTAAAATATGCTAAAATATTGAGGGGTTGAATTGGCCAAGGAAAAAGAAGAGAATAATATAGACACTATCAGTTTTGAATGTTTATACAAGGTAAATATGGGTAAGAATGACCAAGAAAAGTAAGAAGACACTATAGGTCCCATGTCAATAAAGGTATATTGGTTGGAAATATAAAGTAGTCAAAAGTGACTTCATTGGAAGGTGCTTAGATAAGGGAGAAATATTGCATAAATGAAGAGTGAAAGCACGTGAAGATGCAAAATCCATGCAATGGGGTGCGAAAATGAGTGATTGATATGAATTTGGAAAATAAAATATAAATGTAGTAAAATATGCTAAAATATTGAGGGGTTGAATTGGCCAAGGAAAAAGAAGAGAATAATATAGACACTATCAGTGTTGAATGTTTATACAAGGTAAATATGGGTAAGAATGACCAAGAAAAGTAAGAAGACACTATAGGTTCCATGTCAATAAAGGTATATTGGTTGGAAATATAAAGTAGTCAAAAGTGACTTCATTGGAAGGTGCTTAGATAAGGGAGAAATATTGCATAAATGAAGAGTGAAAGCACGTGAAGATGCAAAATCCAATGGGATTTGAAGGCAACCACATATAACACATGAACTTGAAAAACACGCTACAAGAGGCTATTGGAAATTAATGATATTGCTATAGTAGCAAATGAGAAACATGACCAATAAGGTAGTCATGTTAATAATGGGTATTTCCTTAACTTATATATTACCATTTTAATATACTTTTCTAATGTTGAGACAATTGATATATGTAATAATTGCAAAGCATAAGAATGTTGAATATACAAGAAATAAATAGATAAAATGAATATGCATCTAAGGGCATATTGAAAATGAAATCTAGGTGCATATAAAGACAAATTAGGATGTTAAAATGATGAACTAGAGGTTGGTTAAGGAAGTTAATGAGCCTCTACAAGGCATTGGTTGAAACAAGTGACATCAAATTAATGGATGACAACCATGCATGTATAAATTTAATATGATTTGCTGGCAAAGGGCATTATTGTGAATAAACATCTTATTATCTTGTTAATCATTACAATGTTAATATAATTAACATAATGCTATTTTTTCATGTGGGTGTAGCTCAAGTGGTAGGAAAGAATCACTATTATCCTCCTCACTTGGGTTCCAGTCCCACTGATATTGACATGCTCTCTCTTTGAGAGCCACTTCTACCTGAAAGATAATTGGCTCGCCTAAACATGGGTGGGTATTCCATGAATGTAACTAATATTGATCTTCAATATAGTGAACCACAAAAACAAATATAATTTTATTTTTAATATTATTTGTTTCATCAAAAAAAAAAAAAATCTTGAGTATTTCTTTAATTCAAGAATAATACCTAGACTAAAATAGGTACATAGAAATAATATGTTTTAACTATGTAGAAATCAATTATGAAAAACCTACACAACACATTAAATTATTGACAATAATAACATGAACTATTGAATTAACTCATCATTTTTTTCAATATTATTAAATAATAAATATATTTCCTTTATTTATTAATGTGTATATAACTATACTTATTTTCAATCAATCTAATTAATAAAAATACGAATGTCATTAAATTAACAAATATTCATACTTATTTGTGTATATTAATGGTAAATACTATGTTTTTAATATTATTTTTTTTCAAAAAAGGGAAATTCTTGAGTATTTCTTTTTAATTCAAGAATAATATTGTTGAGGGAATAAGTCCCCTAGGGCTTTGGGTCAGAACCCTATCAGAGTAGGAGTAATCTACAACAAGAAACAAGCATTCAACTCAGTGTTGTAGCTCCAAATATCACCCTTGGTATTTGTGATGCTTGGTTTATGGCCTAGGGCAACCTCCCCTTCCAGAATTGGTCCAAATATTTTAAAAACAGTGTTTTACTCCTTGTACGCTACTTTGCCCTATGTTAAAAGTGTGTACACGTGGGTCAGTCTATACCCAACCCGCATAGCTATAGCTATGTGTATTCGAATTGGTTGATTTGTAGGTTCGAAGATCATTAGGAGTTGCAGAGGGTTTGAACCCTAGCTGGAACTACCCAAACGAAGGACATCCGAGTATGTTCATCCTCGCATAGTTAGTTTGTTTAAGCATGTTACCTGAGTTGAATGCTTGTTTCTTGCTGTAGATTACTCCTGCTCTCATATGGTTCTGACCCAAAGCCCTAGGTGTGACGCCCCCAATTCTTTCTTCGTTAAATTGGCCGGGTGCGGCACCGCCTAAGTAGTTAACATCTTTCATTGTTAGCTTACTTTATGAACTACGCCTTCAACATTCATTATAAACATGAATAACATCATAATGTGTGGAAACCATTATTGATAAGAACATGATAAAATAGCAGCATGAACACAATCATATGCAAGAGAGAATTCTTTTATTATATATGAGAGATTTGTACAATGACGGGGAGCTTGGCTCCACCGGCATTTCACCCAGGTTGGATGCCCATCCGTGCAAGAGTGCACGATGGTCTCACCTCAACCTCAAACCAAAATACAACACACAAACCAACACAAGTTTTCCTTTGCCCACGCGGGCAGGCGCGCCCGTGCACAACCCACACCAACTGCAATCCAAAACCTGTTCAACGTTCCGGCGGGCGGGTGCCTTAAAACTCCCTCCACCCGCACCTTCAACCACCCTTACAACTCTCATGCAGCCCGTGTACACCACCCGGCAAGCGAGTGCATCTCTTATGCCTTTGCTGCGATCCTTCACTTGCTCGCACCTCTTGTTGAATGATCAAAGATGATGAGCGATGGCCAAAATGCCACACTCCTCCGCCTTGTTTATACACTTCCTCGCGTGGCGGTCATACCCTCAGCTGACCCTTCCACAAACTCCAACTAACGCATCCTCAAACATAGGCAATGCTAACATATGGTCGTCTCGCCCTTTGTTTGCCTCGCTCCATGGTCGGCTCGCTCGGCAAGTCCTCCAACTCGCCATATAAATGATGGATCACCAACTCGCCCTCATAACATGTTGTGCCCTTGGTTATCTGTTGCACTTCCATGCCTTAGTCGCATCTCGTGGAAGAAGGAGCGCGCGCCCAGTCGCCCACGAACCGCAGGACATTACATCCTCCCCCACTTGAAATCATTGTCACCCTCGACAATCCCGACTGCCTCAATATCTTATGTTCATACTTCGAAATCTTCTTCTTCCATCTCCAAAGTGAGTCCTCTGATTCCCAGCTCTCTTCCTCCGGTGCATTCTTCCATCTGACAAGATACTCCCATTTCATGTGGCAACCAATCCCTGTAGTTCTGAAGCTCAAAATCTTATCCAACTCCAGTCCTATCTTGTCCACAATCCCTGCTGGTCCTCTCGGCGGTTCAGCTCTCTTTGGATGATCAGAATCATGTCTACATCTCTTCAACTGACTCATGTGAAAAACTAGATGCTTCATATGCATATGGTGCGGAAGCTCCAGCTCATAAGAAACTTCCCCCACTCTCTTCTTCACCTGGAATGGTCCCTCATACTTCCGTGTCAGTTTTCTCACAGTCCCCTTGGCTGGCTGAAACTGCTCCCTGGTAATCCTAAGAAACACCATATCTCCCACACTAAAGTGTGCATCCCGTCTTCCTCGATCAGCATATTTCTTCATTCTCCTTGCAGCATTGTGTAAGCACAACCGTGCCAACTCCAAGGTCTCCTCCCAAGCCTTCATGAACTTGTTCACATGAGGACTCCTCAAGAAGCTTCCTGTCACTACGGTATGTGGTGTAACCGGCATCTTCCCATTCACCAACTCAAATGGACTGTACCCCATCGCAGAACTCTTTTGAATATTGTAGCTGAACTGAGCAATATCCAAGAGTTCTGGCCAATTATTCTTATCAGCCATCACATAATGTCTCAAGTAGTCCTCCAGCAATGCATTGATCCTCTCGGTCTGCCCATCTGTCTGCGGATGGTAACTCGAACTCATCAATAGCTCTGTCCCGACTAACTTGAACAATGTGTTCCAAAATCTGCCTGTAAAACGCAGATCTCTATCCGACACAATGCTCAATGGCATCCCCCAATACTTCACTATGTTCTTAAAGAACAACTCCGCAGTCCGCTCGACTCCACATGGCATCTTTGTAGGAACAAAGACAGCATACTTGGAAAAACGATCAACCACAACCATAATCCCATTATACCCTTGAACCTGTGGTAACTGAGTGATGAAGTCCATCAAGACACTCATCGATGGCCTCTCAGGAATAGGTAAAGGCTACCATAGTCCTCCTTGTCTCTGATTATCTGATTTGTCTTGTTGACAAATGATGCACGTATGTACATACTCCTCCACATCCTCTCGCATCTTCTCCCAAAAGAATCCTCTCTCCAACAATGCCAAAGAACAACGCTACCCTGAGTGGCCAGCCCACGGTGAATCGTGGCACTCCTTCAAAAGGTGCCTCCTGAGTCCAGATGACTTTGGAACATAGAGTTTTTTTCCAAAGAACAAGAACCCGTCCCGTAGAAAGAACTTTCATGTCTTCCCTTCCCTTATCTGCTTCACTATATGTTGCGCCAAAGTATCGATTTCAACACTTTCCTTGAGATTATTCTACATCTCTTCTGACATCTGAATTTGACTCCTACTCCTTGTTGCATGGTCTTCACCTTCCAATGCTGCAAGTTGTCCCTTCCTACTAAGGGCATCTGCTACCGCATTATGCCTTCCCGGTCTATACTCAATAGTCATGTCAAACTCTGCCAAGAAGTCCTGCCAACGAGCTTGCTTTGCAGAAAGCTTCGGTTGTGATGAAAAATAACTTGCTGCAATGTTGTCAGTCTTGACAACAAACGGCTTCCCAATCAGGTAATGCCTCCACACATGAAGACAGTGAATGATTGCAGTCATCTCCTTCTCATGGACCGGATACCTTCGTTCTCTATCCTGCAACTTCCAACTCTCGTACGCTACTGGATGCCCATCCTGCATAAGAACCCCTCCTATGGCAAAATCTGAAGCATCAGTGTGTACCTCAAATGGTTTCTCGAAGTCAAGCAGCTTCAGTATCGGTGCTGTAACCATCCTCCTCTTCAAGTCATCAAATTCCTTTTGACATTTATCTGTCCAACACCACCTCTTGCCTTTCTTCAATAGGTCTGTCAGTGCCGATGTCACCTTGGAGTACCCCTCTACAAACTTTCGTTGGTAGTTGGTCATGCCCAAGAACACCCTCATCTCATGGAAATTCTTCGTTTCAACCCAGTCCTCGATCACCTTCACTCTGCTCGGCTCCATCCGTATGTACCCTTGACCAACAATATGCCCAAGGAACGGAATCTCAGTCTGAGCGAACACACACTTAGACTTCTTCAATAACAACTGATTTTCCCTCAGTGCCTCGAACACCATCTCCAAGTGCTTCTTATGATCCTCCATGTTGTCATTGTACACCACTATATCATCCAAGTACACTACTACGAATGAATCTAAGTATATTCGTAGGACATCATTCATCAAAGTGAAAAATGTAGCAGGAGCATTGCACAAACCGAATGGCATAACAAGGAACTCAAAGCTACCATACCTTGTTACTATCGCGGTCTTCTTCTCGTCTCCTTCAGCTATCCGCACCTGATAATACCCATGCCTCAAGTCCAGCTTGGAAAAGACTCGGGCTTTCGCAAGCTTGTCAAAGAAATCAGCACCAATGGCAAAGGATATATGTTCCTTACCGTCTGCTTGTTCAATGCACGGTAATCACAGCACATCCGTAGCTCATTCGAATCCTTCTTCCGCTGGAACAATATCGGAGCTCCATAAGGGGACCTCGAAGGTCTGATGAAACCTGCATTAGCTAACTCCTTTAGCTGTCGTTTCAATTCCTCCAACTCAGGTCCTGACAATCGATAAGGTGCTTTAGCCGGGGGTTGCTTTCCTGGCTCAAGCTCAATGCTATGGTCCACTGCACGCCTTGGTGGAAGTTTCTTCGGTAGCTCATCAGGCATCAAATCCGCATACTTGGTCAGCACCTCAGAAATCTCGGCTGGCACAGGCATCCCCACTCCATCACCTTCGACTCCCTTGAACATCACCGCATATGTCTCCATATCTGATTCCTTCATAGCCTTCTCCAAATTCAGTGCAGAAACATGCTGCACCTTGACTTCCCTCCTTTGCCTATGAGCGGGCAAAGTCCAAGTTTGTGTATGTCCAACTAGCACCACCTCATCACAGAAGGGGACAACAACAGCCCTGTTTCCCTTCAAGAAATCTTGTTCTAGTATCATATCTAATTCATTCATCTCCATCACTGTGAATTCCAACTAACCCTTCCAGTCTTTTATCTGCACAGGCACTTTGTGTGCCAACCCCGCCACTTCAGCTCTAGAGTTCACTGCCTTGACTTCCACATTCGAGGGGAAGATCATCAGTCCAACCTCTTTTTCCAACCGTGTCGTCATGAAGTTATGAGTGGCCCCTGTGTCCACCAGAGCTTGAATGGTCTTGCCATGAACCATCAAGTCCACGAAACCCAAACTGTTTATCCATGATTTCTCCATAACTTTTCCCTGCATACATGTCTGTGCTCTGCGTTCGTCATCAAGCAACGGCTTCAACACCTATAACCTGCTCTGATACCACCTGTCATGCCCCCAATTCTTTTTTCGTTAAATTGGCCGGGTGCGGCATCGCCTAAGTAGTTAACATCTTTCATTGTTAGCTTACTTTACGAACCACGCCTTCAACATTCATTATAAACATGAATAACATCATAATGTGTGGAAACCATTATTTATAAGAACATGATAAAACAGCAGCATGAACACAATCATATGTAAGAGAGAATTCTTTTATTATATATGAGAGATTTGTACAATGACCGGGAGCTTGGCTCCACCGGCGTTTCACCCGAGTTGGGCGCCCATCCGTGCAAGAGCGCACCGTGGTGTCACCTCAACCTCAAACCAAAATACAACACACAACCCAACACAAGTTTTCCTTTGCCCAAGCGGGCAGACGCGCTCGTGCACAACCCACACCAACCGCAATCCAAAACCTGTTCAACGTTCCGATGGGCAGGCGCCTTAGAACGCCCTCCACCCGCACCTTCAACCACCCTTACAACTCTTGTGCAGCCCGTGTACACCACCCGGCAAGCGGGCGCATGTCTTGCGCCTTTGCTGCAGCCCTTCACTTGCTCGCACCTCTTGTTGAACGATCAAAGATGATGAGCGATGGCCAAAATGCCACACACCTCCGCCTTGTTTATACACTTCCTTACGTGGAGGTCATGCCCTCGACCGATCCTTCCACAAACTCCAACCAACGCATCCTCAAACATAAGCGATGCTAACATATGGTCGACTCGCCCTTTGTTTGCCTCACTCCATGGTCGGCTCGCTTGGCAAGTCCTCCAACTCGCCATATAAATGACGGAGCACCAACTCGCCCTCATAACATGTTGCGCCCTTGGTTATCCGTCGCACTTCCATGCCTTAGTCGCATCTCGTGGAAGAAGGAGCGCGCGCCCGGTCGCCCATGAACCACAGGACGTTACACTAGGGCACTTATTCCCTCAATAGAATTGGCAACTCCACTGGGCATAACAATCTTGTTATTCCTAGTTTGGGTTATTCAGTGCCAATCAGGGCTCAGTTCTTAGTTTACTTGCTATCACTGTATTTCGTGCTCCTGTAGGAACTCAGACTTCAAGTCTAATCTTTTTCATCAGGCCTCATTTATTATTTTTCTTGTAAAACTTCATATACGCACCTTTGCCTGTTTACATAAGCGTACACATGATTGTTTCTATGAACTGAAACCACATATACACGAGTTTCTTTTGGAAGAAGCACGTGTACATGCACCTGTGTAGGGACATAGTCACGTATACAATTTTTTGCATGATTTTTTCAAATCTTTCTGTCTAGAAAGATTTGTTTCTTGGCCTGTGTAGTTTCTGAGTGGTCAGTTTCTGTCTTCAGATTTTAATTGTCCAGTGAGCCTACTATTTTGAATTCTCTCCTGCTTTGAAAATTTTATGGCCTCGATTTCCTTTTGAGTGAGTTTTATGATTTGTGTTTGAACACACAAGGCTTCTTATAGAGGTTCTTGGTTCTAGTCTTTTGGGATAGAAGATTGTTTGCGATCTTTGTGTCAAACTTCAGTATTGGTCTACTTGCTTTGCTTCCCGTCATTTTTGTGGCCATACACTTTTTCTTGCTTTTCGTAATTTTCTTTTTGTTCAATTTGAAAGTGTGTCTTTCCTAATTTCTTGATCAATTTCTCCAAGCTCTTTTTGCTGCTTTTGGATCGTTTAGTGCAAGTTGAAACACCTATTTTGTACAAGTTCTCACTCCTGTTGAATTGGTAACATACAAAGTTTCCTTGTGTTTTGCTTTCGGATTTTGAGTCTTTGGTAGCATTTTGAGTGCTTTTGAAAAGGTGTTTTATTGTTTCTTGAAAAAGAAAAGTTCTTCAAAAACATCATTTTTTCTTTCTTTTGTCGAATTTGATTTTGGTTTCTTTGGTTTTGTGAAAGTGAATTGTGATTTTTTTGAGATTTGCCTTGCTTATTTGGAGGAAAATTTGTATGTGAAACTTGCATTCTTTTCAAACATTTAAGTTGGTTTATTAAAAAGTTTTAAACAATTGCTTTCATCTCTTCTTAGAGTAATCTAGAATTTTTCATTATCATGTACACTTTGCATTAGGGTAGTTTTGCATTATTAAAAGCATCGATAGTCTTTTATTTTTTGTGAGTGTGAAGTCTGTTATAAGAAAAGAAAAGGAAAAAGTTTTTTCTTTATAGGAGTTTCTTAGAACCCAAGTAGAAGTTTCTTTTCATTGAAGAACAAACAAGTGCATCGCATATAAGTTAGTTTTTCATTAATTTCTTTTGCGTCATAAAAAGCACCATTGGTTTCATTTCCATAATTCTCCCTTGACTTAAAAGAACAACCACTTAAAATCAAGCGCTTAATCAAATAAACTAGAACTTTTTGTATTGTCAATCAGATACACCAAGAAGTTTTAGGTTATTTAGGGCCTTGGCTTAGGCGAGAGGAGAGTAAACTCTCCAAGGCCACTCTAAATTGTAAAACATGGAATCCTGAATAAAGAGTGAAATCCAATAGCGTTAGGGAGACTAGGAAAGCTCTGTGACTGGGAGTTAAGCACGAGGGTTTGTGAAGATAAGGACAAGAGATACACCCTCTCTTACTTGTTGGATCTTACCTTGTGACTGTTCTACCCGACTTTTGATACGAGTTGGTGTCTTTAGTTGCCAATCCTAGGGATCTACACAGGTGGCTTCGGAGGGGAATCTCGTGGAACCTGAGGTTGACGTTGCATCACGTTTAGTGGTACTTCTGGAAGGAACCCTTACGAAGCTTGGGGGCTTGCACCAGCAAAGGTTGTTGTCTGGAGGTCAGCGTAACTACCTCTGATACCTTTGCTATTAGACTTGGGGTGTAATTACCCTAGTCTATTTTCGGAAGGCCCTTAGTATTCACTTTCTTGTATTTTGGTGTCTGGTCCTAATCACCCGGAGCGGAAATACTTGGAAGTTCTTTGACTGCTGAATTCTTTAGGGACATTTTTTAGTGTGTGTTTTGTGCTCCTAGTCGGCCTAGCTTTCAATTTTCTTGAGTCTTTAAGTAGATATTATTAAAATAATTCAAAGTGGTTGACCGATCACTTAGACAGTCCCGTAGACTTGGTGGGCTTTCACCTGCGAGTCTAGGGCCTTCTCCTAAAAGGTGTAGGAGAGATTCTACCAGTGGTTTTCAACCAATGGAAGCTGGTGCATAGGAGATTGATCCTCCACTTGGGGGCATCAATGTACAAGATAGACCTAGTACTACTAAAAAGGTAGAGAGAAACACACCAGTTCTTTCTCGAGTGCTCTTCCAGTCGAAAGATAATATTGAGGTAGAAGATCTCTTAGAGTTGATTCCAGCTCTAAATTATCCTCTCCCTTATGATCATCTAGACATATTGTTATACATTGGAACTCCAACGCACAGGCCTTTAAGCCCAGATCCACACACATCTATCCCTTCGATGACCATTGTTGGAAGCATGGCATCCACCATGAGTGTTGCGAGTATGCAGAATCCCATGTCAGTGCAAGGGGGAGGAACTATTTCCATCCCCTCTACATCATTATTTGGGTCTACTGCTAGCACGTCTTTATTTGGGTCTACTTCCATTCCATCAATGGGTGAAGTTCTCAAGCCAATGCATCTAGTTTTGGATTCTTCCCTTTTGGAATGCCCTCTTAAGGTATTCCTTCAGTTCCATTAAGTGTACCATTAACTGCCTCCACGTCCATGATGAGTGGATTGGCTTCTTTTCAGGGTTTCCCCTTTGGAAGTGGTCATATACCACATTCCAATCTGACGGTAGGGTCTACACCCTTTCCTTTCACAGGTCAAGGTAATAATCCTTTTCATAGTTGACCAAACCATGTAGTTAGTGGGATAGGAACTGGGAATCAGTTTTTCGGCCAACAAACGAATGTGTTGTATTCCTCAGTCAATTCATTTCGAAGTTTTCCACCCTTAGCTAATGCTTGGAACCCTTACCAAGGGCTGTCAGCTCCTTATAATAATTCGTTAGGGGGAAGCTTTGCTAGTTATGGAGGTTTTTCGGCTGGAATTGGTCAAACTCCGAGTTTTGCTGGACCAAAAGGGTCACCTTTTGGTCCAACAGGTTCTACCAATTACTTCGGGCAACCTGGTGCCTTTCAAAGTCCAGGTCATTCTTTTCAGACTTTTGGGAACCCCGTCCAATCTGGGTGGAATCCCCAAGGTCCTCCGAGACTTCCTTTTCTGGCAACGCTTAATCTGCGAGACTTGACTAAGTTGACGAACGATCCAATTAGATAAAATCTAGCTTGGCCTCCGGTCCCAACCAAACTTCCATCAGATATTCCAAAATTCGAAGGGAAGAGTGGTGAAGACCTGGGCAACCATGTAACCACATTCCATTTATGTTGCTCATCTAACTCCCTAATCGATGATTCAATTCGGTTGAGACTATTTCAGCGCACCTTAACTGGGAATGTGGCTAACTGGTATATAGAGTTGTTAGGGGGCACCTTTACGTCTTTCGCCGATTTGGCTAACATTTTCTTAAACCATTTTCAGTTGCCTGTCCGTTACGATGCTGAAACTGAACTTCTAGCCAATTTTCATCAAGACACAGCTGCTCACATTTTGAATCATATCCAGGAATGGAGACGGAGAAAGAGACTCATTAAAGACAAAATTCCACCTAAATTCTATCTCGAATGGTTTTTAAAATCATTACAACCCAAGATCTCCAAGGATGTTTCTATGTCTGGAGTTTATTCCAAAGAGCAGGCTATCTTTCACACCCAGCAGTTAGAACTGATATATTCTTAGTCTGGGACTCTTCAGAAAAATCTTGCCTGATGCTCCTAGATCCACGGTTGATATAGCCAAACTGAATCCAGGCCCGCATGTTGATGCTATTGTTGGATCGATTGATGCAAATGTGGTGAACCTTCTAAGCCAATTGCAGCAGTTGTCTATACAAACTACTTCTTCCAATCAAGTTGCCCCGTCTACTCCTACACCTTCTCAACCTTCTTTCCTAAATGTCTTCTAGGCTTCTAACCCCAAAGGAAATCAAAATTCTGATGGGAAGAAGAAGGGACGAGGTAAAAAGAAGAATCAGGATGGGAAGGGTAATGTGAACAAACCCGACAATGGTGTTGGTGAGGGTGGAAAAGAGTCTAAGAAGAAAGTTAAATTTCCATGCAAGTTATGTAGTGGAGACCATTTAACTCATCTCTGCCCGAAAATTCAAGATGCTCAGTGCTTTTTAGTACAGCAAAGGGTCTTCTAGCTCCCAAGCTGTCTTAAATAACCCTTTCCCCAAGGGCAGCAGTTGTTGGTTGGCGCGAACTCAAACCCTGGTACCTCTGCAGGGGCAACCAGGAGGGGGATAATTCCTCAAATGTTTTCATGATGAGTTCGAATGTCAATGTGGCTACACGGTCATGGGATTATGGTGAAGTGGAAACTTCTAAGGATAAATCTGTTCCTGGAACTACGGATCCGCTTCATATTAAGCGACCCTCTATCAATTCTATACCTCAGATACCGAAAGGTTCTTCCAAGCCCGCGACTATCAACCCTAATGCTAGGGAAGCCCAGAACTACTCCATTGTCAAAGATCTGGCTCAAAGTCCATGTGCTATGTCTACTTTAGAGGTACTCTAGTCGTGTCCAACTCAACGAAGTGCTTTGCTTTCAGCGATCGGGGCAGTTGATCCAAACAATTCTTTAGTGCTCACTTTTGACATGCTCAATGTCAAAAAGAGACTTCCTCATCATATGGCTTTTCAAATAAAGTTTACTTACCGGAAAACTAATATTTTTCGAACAGATATAGATGAGGGAGCTTCCACAAGTGTAATGTCTATGTCATGTTAGAAGGCCATTGGATCGCCTTCAGATGTTCCTTCACCCACTCTCTTGACAGCATTTGACGGGCATTCTCATAGGCCACACAAGATTATCCTGACCTTTCCTATATCTGTTGGAGGAAAGGTCGTTAATATCGAAGTAGAAATCGTTGATACCAACCTAGAATACAATCTCCTCTTAGGATGAGATTGGATTTATGAAATGGATGTCGTAGTTTCGACTCTGTTTCGAGTCCTTTGTTTTCCTCATGAGGGGAAAATTGTTAAGGTTGATCAATTGGATTATTCTCCAGTTGAACCTCGTGCAACTTCGGATTCTACTATTCCGCTGGTGGATAACCCCCATCAACCTATCGAGAATCTAGGAGTTGGGATGTATTCTTCATTGATGGGTACATTTGATCTTCCCACTCCTATAGCTAGAATCAATGCATTTCGTCCTCCAAAGATTCTTCACGGGAAGAGTTCTTATGGACTCGTTATTTTTCATACCCTTGGACTTTGCCTTCGCCTACAACCACATTGGATGAAGGAAAAGTCGGTGGAATGGCATCCCTTATGTCTGCAGCAAAGCTTAGATATCAATCTATCGTTAACTCTGCAGACATCCATCCTACTCCTTTTTCAGAGGAAGAGTTAGATGGTGATGTGGCCCTAGCTTGATCCCTTGACTCTACTTTTGCTATGGATTGCTTAGATACGGTTTTACCATCTGAGGAAGCAATCTTAGAAGCAATGACGAGTGTATATCGACCTTGGGAAGATTTACACCATCGTTCATATTTTCTTCCCCCATTGCAGGAAGTTGAATCTAAGTTCTCCAATCTGCTTACTAGTGATATTTGTACGGTTTCAAACCCTTTGGCTCCAGTACACATCCGTGCTGAAGGTAATATGTCGGTCATTTCAAAAACAGTACTGATATACATCTCTAGGAACCCTAATGTGATAGAAAATGTCTTCATCCAGGCCGAGTGTACCCATGAAGAGATTCAAATTTACACCGACCTCTGTAAAGAGTTTCGGGATGTATTCACTTGGTCTTATGAAGAAATGCCTGGTATTGATCCATCCATCGTTCAGCATGAGATAGAGACGTATGAAAATGATAAGTCGATTCATCAGAAGCTTCGGCCGGTCAATCCTAGGAAAGCAGCAGCTATTAAAGTTGAAGTAGAAAAGTTTCTCAAGGCGAGTTTTATATACCCCGTTCCTCTAACAGATTGGGTTTCTAATCCATTCCTGGTTGATAAAAAACAAGGAATGATCCGAGTGTGCATTGACTTTAGGAATTTGAACAAAGCTTGTCTGAAGGATAATTACCCCACACTGTTTATTGATCAAATAGTTGATGAATGTGCAGGTAATGAGATTTTCTCCTTCATGGATGGAAGCTCCAGTTATAATCAAATATCTATCTGTCCAGAAGATCAGCATAAGACAACTTTCATATGTCCCTGGGGTACCTTTGCATACAAAAAGATGCCTTTTGGTCTTAAAAATGTTAGAGCCACGTTTCAGTGGGCCATGTCTTACGCTTTCCACGACATCAAGCATGTCATCGAAGCATACTTGGATGATTTAGCTACTCGTTCTCAAAAGAGAATATATCATCCTAGTCACCTTTGGTTAGTTTTTGAGAGATGTCAGTTTTACAAGACCCGGTTGAATCCAAATAAGTGTGTTTTTGCGGTTACATCTAGTCGATTGTTAGGGTTCATAGTATCAACTAAAGGGATTCGAGTTGATCCCTTCAAGGTAGAGTCAATAGTTCAGTTGCCTCCCCCATCTTCTATCCGACAACTTCAAAGTCTTCAGGGGAAGGCAAATTTCTTGAGATGGTTTATAGCAAATTATGCTGAGATAACTAAAGGATTTATGCATTTTTTGAGGAAAGGAGTTCCATTTTTATGGGACGAATTTGCGCAACAATTTTTTGATTCCTCGAAGAAGGCGTTAATCTTTGCCCCGCTTTTGAGTCCATTGAATTATGGTAGAGATTTCCTTTTATATCTTGTAGCCACAGAATCAACCATAGGTATGGTTTTGGTTCAGGAAGATGATGCTCTCACGAAGCATGTCATTTACTACTTGAGTCGAGGCTTGGTAGGCCCTGAACTATCCTATTCTCCTATTGAGAAATTGGCCTTGGCAGTTTTCCATGTTGTCCAGCAGCTTCGCCAATATATTCTGCTACGTAAAACATTTGTCTTAGCGGTGGTCAATCCTTTCCAATTTTTCCTCAGTAGGCGAGTGATTGGGGGCAAATACAATCGATGGGTTGTTATTTTACAAGAATTCAATCTCGAGTTCTTGTCAACCAAGTCTAAGAAATCATTAGTTTTTTCTAAATTAATTTTCGAGCTGCCTTGTGGAGAAGATACTGTTTATGAGGAAAGTTTCCCAGACGAACATCTATTCCTCATCTCTTCACAAGACCCATGGTATGGAGATATCATCATCTATCTCCAAACTTCGAAGTTCCCTCCTGCTTCCTCCAAGGATGAACGTCGAAAATTATGTCACCTGGCTAAGAAATATGTCATTATTGGTGATACATTATATCGCCGAGGGGTTGATTCAATCCTTAGGCATTGTTTAACCTTAGAGGAAGTAGATTTTGTGCTTAATGATTGCCACAGTGGAGCTTGTCGTAGTCATCTTTTAGGGCTTGCTACAGCCCAAAAAATCTTGCATGCCAGCTACTTTTGGCCTTCGCTTTTCAAAGATTGTATTGAAACGATCAAACATTGCCACCCTTGTCAAGTATATACTCGGAATATGCACGTGCATCCAGCTCCTCTTTTCCCGGTTATCACTGTCGGTCCTTTTACAAAGTGGGGTATTGACTTTACTACTTGTAATATGCCTTCAACAGTGAATCACAAGTACATTATAGTGGTCATAGACTACTTTACGAAGTGGGCTGAGGCCATGCCCACTTATAAAAATGATAGTGAAACAACGGCATTGTTCCTCTTCAATCATATTATTTCTCAATTTGGTATCCAAAGAGAGATTGTTATTGATCATGGTAGTCATTTCTAGAATCAACTGATGTTTGAATTGGCTCTTAAATTGGGCTTCCGATAGGAGAATTCATCTTTGTATTATCCTCAGGATAATGGGCAAGTTGAAGCCATGAATAAGTCCCTCAAGACGATCCTGCAAAGGACAATTGACAAAAATAACTCCAATTGGCATCTCATGCTGTATCCGGCTCTCCGGGCGTACCAAACCTCAGTAAAAACCGCCACCAGTTTTACACCTTTTCAGTTAGTTTAGGGGCTAGAATCTATTTTTCCTGTTGAGTGTGAAATTCCATCCCTTAAGCTGGTTGTTGAGCTCCTTCCTGAGACCTCTAGTCTTGAAGGGTGCCTCCTTCATTTGTAACATCTCGATGAGCAGCGTCGAGACGCCGCCATAATCAATGAGGCTCATAAGAAAAGGGTTAAAACTCAATGCGATAAAGTTGTCTGTCCTCGAGTCTTTTTTGAAGGCGACCTTGTCTTGGTCTACGACCAAGATAAAGACGCCTTGGGGGCAGGAAAATTCAAGTCTATGTGGTATGGTCCCTTTGTAGTGAAATGATTTTTAGGAAAAGGGGCTTATGAATTAGTCAATTTTGAAGGGAACAAGTTGGCAGGGCCCTAAAATGGGCTCTATCTCAAGAACTAGTTTGCTTAGGTTACGGCCGAGCAATGGCTTCTTTGTATATTTTGTATTTTTGTACATATTTTTATCAGGAATTTTTGTGATATCGACACTTTTTTTATTTTCTTTGGCAGGTGTTGATGGATGACTTGGTCTATTTTGGATTCATCGATGGTGCTAGTCGACACACTCAGAATCTTGCTTCCGCAGCTTGGGTGATTTATTATCCATCTGGTCAGTTGATGGTGTCAAGGGGAGTATGTATTGGTTCTGCATCAAATAATATTGCCGAATATACTACCGCCATTAATTTACTATCCGAAGCTATTTCTTATGGAATTGATTCATTGGTAGTGTATCTTGACTCACAGCTGGTAGTGTCACAATTGAATAACATTTATCGGGTTCGGGATCCTTATTTATATCGCCAATTTTTTAGAGTGAGGGTGTTACAAACATCATTTGTTTTTATTACTTATTTGCACATTCCATGATCTGACAATTCATTATCGGATTCTATCGCTAATCAAGCATTAGATTGGCATATCATTCATTCATCAGGATAAAAACAAACATCAAAAATCTGGAACTGTATATATATATATATATATCATAAAATTGCCCATGTGTACATAAAGTGTTTCAAAAATATTATACAAAATCGGGACTAAATGCCCATAATCATGTCCAGTCCATCTAATGACCCGGCTCAGGATGAGTGGCTAAGTAGGTGACTACTACTTTGGCCACACACTGACAAAGGTGAAACCAGTCTCGTGGCACTCCTACCACGCGGCGCTACATCTCCTTAGGTAAGTCTTCTACGGCCTCCATCGGCACCCGGTGAGTCAATCTCACCAAGTTTCATTGGACTACGTATAAGACCCTCCCTCTCTCTACAGCTGCCTCTTCAGCACCTCTTCCACGACGCCTGTGTCGTGGAAATCCATCTGGTCATACCGGACCCACATCTGGAACATGATCATTATATCAGTATTTTAATCCCATCAAAAATATCTTTAAGTTCATTTTCATATTTAAAAAAAAAAAAAAAAAAAAAAAAAAAAAAAAAAAAAAAAAAAAATTAAATTAATTAATTAAAATTAAATAAATAAAATCTTAAAATTGATCAAACTTAAAAAATGGTTACCTATCTCTCCCCATGTTGTGTTTGGTGGCAACACCAAATCAGGATCTCCTCTGAAATCCATGCCAGCATAGGGATAGTCGTCCACAATGATGATGTGTTGTTCCCACCAGGAGAAGAACTCATCATCGAAAGCAGTCCTCGGCACATCCCCGCCTCCAAGGCGTTTCATCAGGTCGGCCCACCTTCCCATCCAAGGATCTTTGGGGCTACTGATAGAAACTGATACTCTGGGACATAGCCCTGGAACCTTCTCGAAGAAGAAGGAGCACAAAATGGTCCCATGTCCAAAAATTTTGGTCTATCCTTTCTTAATGGAGGACAATTGGCTCTTCATATTGGTAAGAAGAGGTGTACACCAATCAAAAATAGTAGTGAGGCACTCCATGCCCAAGCTCATGGATAGTCATAACACTTGGTGCAATGAGTTTGATCCGCTTATCCTAGCTAGGGTGAATAGTAAGATCCTCAGGGACAAGCTCTCTACATGTTTTATTGGAATCTGGCTTCCAATTTTCTCAGGATGCCTTGGACAGTATATATGTACGTAGTCTTCCACTGAAATACTACCTCATGTTTGGCCAGTCGAATGTACAACTTCTCCTCTCGGGGAGATACCAGTGATAAAGTAAATATCTTCTACCTCTATCCTCAAAGGCATTTGATCAATCATAAATGCATCATCTTCAATACTCCAGTAGTGGATTAACATTTCAAGCAAGCGGGTGTTGGCCTTCATATTTGGAATTTTGAAAATTTTCAATAAACACATCCCCTCAATGCATCTAAGGCATGTTGATCATTCATGACTTCATTATCAATGGTAGTATGCTCCCTCTCTCTCTAGGTGATTTTCATCCTGAAAGAAAATTGATTTCCAACTGTTAGTTTTTGTGTTTAAATTTCAAACCGCATATACGCGGGTCCCTTTCATACACAGTCGCGTGTAAGGCCTACGTGTACGTGGGTTTATAATATCCAACCCGCGTATACATCGTGTTGAAATTTTTAACATAAATTCCTACGGTAAAATCTCAATAAAAAAAGTTAAAAACAATCATAAAGTAATGCAAGATAGAATTGGGGGTTACCTGATGATTTTTATCCAATTTGAATGGTCCAATTCTTTGGGGGGAAAGTTTGCTCTTTTTTCTCCACAGCTTTTGCTCTCAACACAAATGGTACAAATGGTGAGTCAAAAGGTCATTTTATAGCTTTGAAAATGTCAATTTTTTTCAAAACTTGATTTTTTTCGTCTCATGAATCTTTTAACTTGTGAGCTTGGATTGTCGAGAATAGGTTGTTTTTTCAGGACATTTTGGACACTTCTTTGGAAATTTCACATCGGTTCCATGACTGTTGACCCGTCATGGAAGGTATCATTTACTCACTAGTATATAGGTTAGGGAAACCATTTTTTCCGGTGCATTTTGCAAACTAGCCTCCATTGGTCGATACACTTGCCATAGGGTCGATCCCATCATGTTATGGTTAGTAAACCATGTTCACTCACCAATTCTTAAATCATGACACGATGGTAGAGCCATCCTTTACATGGGCATCGTAGTTAGCTCCTCATTGACAGTGGTTTCCCATGTTGTTTTATTGAGTAGGCTCGAGAGTCCTCTCTAGTCCCGCCATGACTTGTGCGTTGAAGACTCATTCTTAATTGCTTCTTCACTTCGTTCTAGCCTTATACCCTAGAGGCTCCTTTGTGTTGAGTTGTACTACTGCATTGCATTTTGACCATTTGCACCTTTTGGCCTTGAGCCGGCTTCAGTTGGACTCGCGTTTAAGCCACTTTTTGACCATGTCTTCTGCAAACTCAAACTTGCAATCCTTTAGCTTCTACAACTTGACACACCCTCAGACCCATGGAAGGAACATCCCTTTGAGTTTCCTTGACTAGCTTCGCCTCCCTGCATTGAGCATAGTATTGTTCACATCCCAGGAACTAGATCATTTGTTTCACTGACACTCTTTCTTTCCACTGTACTATAGCATTCTTTTATTCTTTTTCCAGCTTAAAGAAAAAGACAAAAAAAATTATATATTCCAAGAAAAAGCGGGAACGGGACAACATTTCCATATATTATTGGCAACTAGACTCAGTCATGTCACCCTTGAACAAAGCACTCAAAAGAAAGTCTCTCCTCCATTTGGGCGGGATTTATTTTGACTTAGGTACGCCTTAACCTTGTTATTGAGTCATTTCTCCTCCAATTGGTTATCTCTTCCAATCATATGGAGAGTTCGTTTGTGCCTCCTGCATGATGAACTTATACAGAGTTATCATATGCTGCCACATATTCATCATTGAGTCGTGCTTTTGTTCAAGGGAATCAAGCCTGAGTCGGCCTCTCTGCGGTGTCTCTTAACCTATTTTTCAGCTAGCCATCCCTGGTTGTTAGTGTCTTGTTTGCCATCACATCAGTTATATTGGTCCTTTACTCGTGCCGGTTTGAGAAGGTCTCCATTGACTTCTTGCTGGCGGGTCTTGTCCTTATCGACGACGATATATTTCTTTGAGGATAGGCCTAGAGCTGCACCCTGGCCCTTTTTTCGTTATTGATAGGTCACCTTGTACTCAGCATCGATCAGTATCATGGGTCTTTGACTGAATGGTTTCCATTGTGTTCAACATCAGCTTTCATTATCACACATTGGGATTCCTGCAGTGCCTTGGTTTCCATTTGACACTATTGGTGGATTCCTCGCCTCTGTGTCGGCTTTCGTTATTGTTTGGTTCAGAGGGTTTCTATCATGCGCTAGCTACATCTTTTGTACGCCGGAAACGTTCTTCGGTCAGGTTACTACATCTTTTTTCGTTCGATTCCTTCCACATTATTGGCCTACGGGTTACACTCACGCTAGATTGATGAAGGATGCCTTAATGCCTTCCTTCTAGCAGATCTTTCCCTATCGACTACGACTCATTGCTCTGGGGCAAAGGTCTAGAGTCCATTTGGCAGTACCTTGGGGTTTGCAGTCATCAGTGGCAGATCCTTCACTATCGACGATGGGAAACCATCATTGTCTCCTGATTGATAGATTCTTCCAGGTGTTCGACTTCAGCTCATCTATTTGCACTTGTTAGATTGTACTGGGTACCTTGACTCTCATTATTATTATCGGTGAGTATTCTCGCATTTGTTAACGGTATATATCAATGAATGGTAATCAAACGATTTCTCACATGGTCGACTTCAGATCATTTATTCTCATTATGTAGGAATGTACCACAGCAGTCAGTGAAGACCTCTGGTGGCATTAGCATTCTTTGGTTCACTTGTCAGTTGCTCTTGTTGCAGCTAGTTGATACCTTTCCACATTATATGTTGCAGTCCTTCACAACGACATCCTATATCCTAGCATCCGAGTTGCGATGTAGTATCATCTTATTCCATCATGTTCATTTGGTACTATTGGGATCAGTTCTTGACATCAGTGATCAGCTTCATCTTTCAGCGTCATTGGTCATCTTCTTATATGTGATATTCAAACATGTACTTGTTCGATCATGATCAGATTATCCGTTATGTACTTTCAGTTCTTTATACTTGTATACATAGTGGATCCGCTTGTACTTCATATGCGGACATGCTTTACTTTCTTTGAGCATGGGTATGCCCGCCTCAGACAGTTGTTTCTTTCTGATCTTCTTTTGCTGCCTTGGCAGGCTGAAATCTGTTGAAGACCTTCTCAATTTTTGACAGGTTTCCTTTCCATATACTTAATACATTTCGGCCATCATGTACCCCTTTTGACCTCATATATTAGGGGGCATCTGTTATAGCTCCAAATATCACCCTTGCTATTTTTGATGCTTGGTTTATGGCCTAGCGCAACCCCCCCTTCCAGACTTGGTCCAAATAGTTTAAAAACAGTGTTTTACTCCCTGTAAGTTACTTTCCCCTATGTTAAAAGTGTGTACACGCAGGTTACTCTATACCAAACCCGCGTATATGTGTTAAAACACTTCAAAATTTTAAATTTCCTTAATTATGGGTGGAGATCATGGGTTTTACCTGTTGATTACCTATTAGTACCCGTGGCCCAACTGTTCCCAACTATTTCCCAACTAAAAAACTAATTTGGGAGAAGTATAAAAACACTTCAATGGGAAGGCCTTAAGGAGGAGAGAAATGATAGAATTACTATACTGAGATTATCCCCTGATCAAGTCTGAAGAATCCCTGTGCTTCAAGCACTTCCCCAAGCTCAGGAAACCCTTGTTTCCTTCAGTGTTGATATTCTCTCACATGCTTGGAGATATCATGGTATTGGTTATGGAAGGAGGTTGTTGAAGACTGGGACTAGACAGAATTGGAGGACGGTTCCGCTTGGAGCCGAAAGAGGAAGACTCAAGTGAACTCTTTCCATGTTTTATGATAGTTTTCTACAATAAAAATAAATGATGTTTTGTTCTTGATATCGACTTTGTTTATGCATCAGATGTTATTGTTATGTTTTATATGTGAATGACTATTTCAATGTATAACTAACCATCTACTTATATGATATAAAGTTGATTTCACTAAAATGCTTTATCTATATGTTGCAATGTGTATTCAAATTGGTTGATTTGCAAGTTCGAAGATCATTAGGAGTTGTAGATGGTTTGAACCCTGGCTGGAACTATCCAAACGAAGGACATCCGGGTATGTACATCCTCACATAGTTAGTTTGTTTAAGCATGTTTCCTAATTGTTATAGCTCCAAATATCACCCTTGGTATTTGTGATGCTTAGTTTATGGCCTAGGGAAACCCCCCTTCCAGACTTGGTCCAAATATTTTAAAAACATTTTTTTACTCCCTGTACGCTACTTTTCCCTGTGTTAAGTGTACACGTGGGTCAGACTATACACAACCCATGTATATGTGTTAAAACACTTAAAAAAATTAAATTCCATTAATTATGGGCGGAGATCACGAGTTTTACCTGTTGATTACCTATTAGTGCCCATGGCCCAACTATTCCCAATTGTTTCCCAACTAAAAAAATAATTTGGTAGAAGTATAAAAAGACTTCAATGGGAAGGCCTTAAGGAGGAGATAAATGATAGAATTACTATACTGATATTATCCCCTGATCAAGTCTAAATAATCCCTATGCTTCAAGCACTTCCCCAAGTGGAGTCGCCAATTCTAATGAGGGAATAAGTCCCCTAGGGCTTTGGTCAGAACTCTATCAGTGCAGGAGTAATCTACAGCAAGAAACAAGCATTCAACTCAAGCAACATGCTTAAACAAACTAACTATGCGAGGATGAACATACCCTGATGTCCTTCATTTGGGTAGTTCTAGCCAAGGTTCAAACCCTCTGCAACTCCTAATGATCTTCGAACCTACAAATTGACCAATTCAAATATGTTGAAAAATGTGCAACAAGAAATGCTAAATTTAGAATGTGCTAAAAATAGCTTGTCTAAAAATAACATGTATAAAAATAGAAGTTTGGCCAGTGTGGTCATTGGCCACATTGGGTGAGAGGTGAAGCTGCTAAAAATAGAAAGTTCTAAAAATAACATTTATGGGTCCCTTCCTATTTATAGCAGTCCCTAGTCTATCTATAGGAAGTAAAATTAATTTTGGTCTTAACAGTAGTTGGAAATATTAATTAATTAATTCAGTTGAGGAAATTCGAATTTGAAGTCTTTGTGAGCATGCACATGAGTTGTCCCACTGATTGAGGTATTTATCCTTAATTTCCTCCACTGATTGAGGGAATAAGTATGAGTTCTATAATGAGAGAATCAGTTGACTTAGTTCTAACTAGTCAACTCTAGTTAGATTATTTTAACAAGTTGTTAAAATAATAAATATAGTTTGTTAATTCTTGCATGCATGTGATAACTATTATTTTAGATAACTGAGAATTCATTCATGGATAATTGTTGCATGTCAGTTCTGTCATAGGTCCAGTTGAGATCAGATGTGGGACAGTGTACTATCAGATGCTTGGATATTTCTAGTAAGTATTCCTTGCATGGAGAAGGATCTATTATAGGAGATTGGAGGACTTGTGGCCTATATATTGAGGCCCAGGTAGTCCATGATTTTCATCTTCTGATTGAAGATCATCAGGATCTTCTGATTACAGATCTTCATATCTTCATAGTTCATTAAGAATTGAATAGTTGGAGAGCTAATTCTTCTTGTACTGTGAAGAGGATTTCCACTTGATTGATAATACATGGTTGGGGTTTTATGCCGGTGCTTTACCCTAGATATATCTTGTGTTATGTGTGATTAATTCTCTTGATCAGTTATGCATGTTTCTACTTGATGTTGCTCATTATTTTGATTATGCTTTCGCTTAATGTTTTGTAGAAGTAGAAGAAGTATTATGCTTTAGGACGTTGCATATATCGGTTTGTTCTACAGGCGAAATTTCTACATGGTATCAGAGCACAGGTGATCAACGAGAGAACAGTATACTGAGAGGATATTTCAAAGTTTTGAGTTTTGGGCCGAGAGTTTGCAGAGAATATCTGAAATTTTTTGTACAAAATTTTCAAAAATAAATACCAGATTTGGATTCCTTGCAGAAAAATACCCAAAAAAAAAATCGGCTAAATCGGAGTTCAGATGAGGGAGATACCACTGATTTAAAATCAGCTTGTTTTCTAGAAAATTTCGTGACGGTGGGAAAGTGGAAATAGATTGGTGTGCTAGCCAAGAACTTGTATGCACTTAAGGTACAAGATGCATGCAAAGCCTTGAGGAGCAAGGCAAAGGTTAGATACTTGGTGGTTGAGAGGGAGAGTAAATTACCTCTTGACATGCAGAGCCAGAAGAAGTCT
>APFE030951867.1:0-12170 GCA_000404065.3 Pinus taeda | reverse complement strand
CCAGAACCTCACCCTGTTCTGGTTCATAAATGGAAACTTCCATTTCCAACTTTGCTTCTATGAGTTTTTTCATCAACCATTTTGCCTGCTTTTGTTATAGCCTTCTCTGTAACTTAGACCACTTCGCTAGATTTTTCTTCAAGACCCAACCTAGTCTTTGGTTTTCCTTTAGTATCATCCTCAATACATTGAGTTGTTCTTTTAACTCAATAATCTCCTTGTCAATTTCTCTTGAATCATTCTCTTTCCATTTGCCTTGGCATCCTCCTTCACTTTTCTTCTACTGTGGTTTTCTTTAGAACCTATATTATGACTATCAGTAGTCATCTTCTTCTCCATCTATATGAGTTCCTCACTCACTCACTATGAGCTGTACAAGTCTCTACAACAAAAAGTCCTCCTTGCTACATGATACCTCACTAAGATTCTCTCTTATGAGCTCAGTCTTTTGGCATCTCTCTGGTTCTCTCCTCTGGAACCCTATGAGCACTCCATGCTCGAGACTTCAACTCATCTGCACTTTTGAGAACACAACTATCCTCTTGTATTTAGAACACAATTGAAATACTAGGTTCTGCCACTCTCTCTAATAAACCTTTACTGGCTTCCTTCATCACTGCTCTTCGGGCTATGATCTTCTTGCTAAGATGTTTCACTAATTGTTGTTACCTGCATATAAATGATATTTAAACCAAAGATCATTCCAAGCTTTCAAAAGCTTGTTGTTCAGTTTCCTTCCATTAACACTTTTGTCCCTTCTGTCCAAACATCATTCATATTCTTTAGGTTCACTGCCACTTGTTTTTCCAGTCTTTCATTCACTTTGTTGTTTTAGAACATATACAACTTTCTTTGTCTGTCTGCTTCTATCAATATTTACTTTGTCTTTAACATGCAAAACTCAAACCAGATTTAAGTAAAACAATACATGTATGATTTCACAGGAAATCTCTATCCACTCTTCACATTCGAGTGAATATCCATTTTCCTCAAGAAAACAAACATCATTGTGTTTTCTTTATGCTTTTGCAATATCTTCTTAAGAGTATCACTTACTCTCATCTTATGTCATGCCTTCTACTTATTAGATTCAAATAACCTAATCTCCTCTTGTCTGCATACACATCTTTAAACATAACACAAAATTTCCTTATTCTGCTTTGAAACCAAATGACACAGTGTAAGCTGACTTTACCCACAACATGCATATAAAATGCATAATCTATTATGTCCTAGGAATTTTAATTTCCCTCCCTAGTCTTACCTTCACAAATTAAGGATTTAGGCTTCTTAATTAAACTTCATTGGGAAACGTTTCATGTGATTAAACCAAAGTCTAAACTTTAATAACTCTTTAATCATAACCTTATACACCCTTCCTAAACTTTTCTTAATCCTTAATCCTGCATGTATTAACCATACCCTCTTAACTCTAGTCTCGACTTAACTCAACATTAACCACACCATGGTTTGATACTTGGTTAAAATCGACTTAACCTTTTACTTCATTAATCCCGCTTTATTTCTATTATAACTCTCCTATAATAGAAATATGCCATAAACCACTTAACCTTACCTTTCCGCCTTTTCACGACCTTTGCACATTTACCATTGCGTTCAACCTCCACCGTTTATTTCTCTCCACCAGATCAACGACTATCGTGCAATCTTCATTCATGCTCTAGAACTCAACCAAATTTATTTTGCATTGATAAACACATCATCTGCTGAGATTATTAACCTGCGCACACTTTTCCGCGCAATTACCATCTGATCCATCAACACATGGATGGTCCTGATCAACGGAACTCAATGAAGATTTAACCTCGCTATATAAACTCTTATCGAGTCCAATTTCCAAATTAAACCCCGTGTTTGTTTGCATGCGATATGCGTCCGATCACCCTTTCAATGGACAGTCCAGTCACCTCTAAACTTCAACTGGATTAAGTTATCATTCATAACTTCATCAGGTCCGTTTTTCAATTACAGCTTATGGTTTTGAAGCCATGCGAAAACCACTTCTGCCCATGAAAGCCGCTCCGTCCTTCTACCAACACGTGGCTTAAACTCCACCACTCATCTTCTTGACTCCATTATACATGACTTAATCTCGGCTACTTATCGCAAACAATCGTATCCGTTGATCTAGCTGATCCAACGACTCCTGTGCACGTTTAATTCATTCCTTCATGCCTTTACTTATTCTCTTTTACGTGGTTTCTCAAGGTTCTTCTGTGGTTTCGGGTTCCTCCAGGGTTTGTGGTCTTTGATTGTTCTGAAACACAAATCCCTCTTGGACTTACTCTGCGTACTCTTAAACATTGTCACTCCTGAACATCACATTGATCCTTCAATTGGATTTAACGATTAATCCATGATCCCTCATACTCCACCTTCTCTCTGTGTTCTGCTTGAACTTCACCTGCATACATATACTATGCAGAATTACACTAATTCATAACCCCATTAATCAATAAACATCACACAATTCAGGAATCGAATTCTCTGTATTGATAAATAAATATTTACATAGGAGTCTCTCTCTCTGTGGCTTGATTTTCTAATCAGTGGCCTCTGTTTTCCTACCTGCCCGTAGGCTTACAATCAAACCTATACAACTTTAAACTAATTCCTTAGTTAACTAATGTTGGAAATAATACTGAGAGGGGGGATGAATTAGTATTATCAGATCAAGAATTTTTCTTTTTCATAATCAGATTTATATACGCTACTTCAGAGAGGGGAACTAGCATATACACACAACTGTCTTTAAGGCAACCAACGTTTATGCAGTAAACTTATGATTTAGTTAATTCATACTATGGAGATCTTTAATCAGTGCATCATTACTTCATCAATCATTAAATAGTAACCATGTGCATTACAAACATAATAAACCATTACACATAAGCAACACACATGAACAACAAGATTTAAGGTGGAAACACAATGTGGGTGAAAACCACTTGCTGCTGTCGTCTTTGTCTTCTTTTAATAATAAGAAAATTTGTTTACAATCTTGTACTGGTGCAGAATGATACCAGTATGTAGGCTTCTACCTGCAATAGGTTACAACTTTCTCTCATTCTCCATCCTCTACTAGAAGGGAGCTACAACTCCCTAGCTCTTGTACTAGCCAATATGTTTATTAGTACGTAGGCGCCAACCTACAAAAAACTCCACTCTTCCACTAGGGACCATGTTTAATGAATTTTCAGACTGGATGCTCCTGGCACATATCAAGACATATGAAGACCTTGATCATCAATACCTAGAAATTTAGATCCCAAACTTCATCAACCAACATGCAATTAATCTAAAACAATCAAATCACTATCATCAGAACACTGTGCTGAACCCATAAACCTATATCAACATTCAGAACAAACTGAAACCTCAAAAATTCATGTGTCAGACTATATATGCTACTTCAATGAAGAAAACCTACATGTATACGCTACTTCCTTCAACCCAACATGCGTATACCTCTAAAGATTCTAAATCATAAAACCTCTGAATCACAAACTATACCAACCAGCAGTGTATTGAACATCTACTGTCAACTTACAGAACTTTACACAGGAAGGCAACAGAAAACACTTCTTCTCACTTATCCAATCAATCAAATATCAACTTCCTTAGGCATTCAAAGTTCATTCAGATTTAAGAAGACTTCATTGACAGACAACAGAAAAATAGCAACAACAATAAATCAACAATACTTATCTGATAGATCAGTCATCTCTGAACATCAAGCCTTTCTTTTGTATACGCTACTTGAAAGAATAGAACCTGCGTGTATACGCTCTTTTGCCGAGACGAACCTGTGTGCAAATCTAAAAATATTGACTCAGAACTTTGCTGCAATTGCAGACTTCAGACAAACCTGGATCATGATAGATAACAAATAAAATAGACATAAAACATCAGATCTGGCCTCAACCAATATCAAATCATTCAAGAATAAGTCATTTCAAGTCTCATGATCCTGATCCAATATTTAAACTCCAGGTGCATATAAATATTTTAGATCTAGTCCCAAACATAACCCCGCAACATAAAATATACTTAAGATATAAGTATTCCTTAGAATCTTATTCACTTGCACATCTGGCCTTATGATCCTCTCCTCTTTATATAGTTTTTGGCCTTTCTCAATACCATGGACCGAATCCACTTAGGACCAATACCTTGGATCAAATACCAAGGACCGAATACCTCAGACTAAATACCTAGGGTCAATATCGTGGTCCAAAGATACCTTGGACCAAATACCTCTGACCAAAACTATGGTTTTCAACATGTACGCGCTTTGCCTTCTATGGGAGTGCGTGTGTACATTATACGCTATTTTTGTTCTGAGTACCTGTGTGTATACGTTGCTTGGACTAAGTGAACCTACGTGTATCTCTTAAACTGCTCTTACAACATCTTTTTCCTTCAGCTTCTTTATTTTGTTCAATAGACCTTAGTTCCATCTTCCTGATCCTTTGTACCACTGCCCTATTGCCTTTGAATATTCCTGTTAGCCTCTTATCAAATTGAGTTGACCTGTAGAGTTGCCATCAAGGAAAATACTTGTATTGTAATGTCAACAATTCTCCCCTTTGGACTTGATGGAAACCATGATGGTGTTGACTACTACAAGCTGTAAAGACTGTTAGAGATACCATACAATACAAAAGTACCAAAATACTCTCCCCCTTTGACATCAAGGGAAAATGGAAAACCACTCTATTCTCCTCCTTTGCATGATGCTATCCATACTCCCCCTGAGTACATGCCAAATCTACAGAGAGATGATTCAATATAATAACATGACACTATAACTCAACAAAGTGAGTATGACCTCCCTATGACCATGAACTCATACATATATCAATCACCTAACCAAGTGGGGATACACCATATTTGACTCATCTACCCAACCAAGTGGGGATATACCAAAGTTTATACATGACAAAAATACAACAATTATTACATCATCCATCCCAAGGACATTGGGGAAATAAATTACATCATAAGACCAATAGAACTTGTTAGCCCTCAATTTTGGTCATTTTTGTTTATTATAAACCCACTTAATTACCATCATATTCCACCTTATTCCGCTCATATATGATTCATTTTACCCTTATTTTTCATATTCAGGTAATTGGATTAAGTTTTTCACTTTTTAGAAATTTTAGTAAAAGTTGGGTTTTAAGAGTATTTTTGGACAGAATCAGAAATTCCCATAATAGCTATGTGGATGACATATTTGCAGGACACTTGGGCTCGAGCTGGATGCATAAATGGAAAGCTTTGGAACTAGGAATGAACTAATTCCACTTGGTTCGGTCAAAACAAGCTTTATTAGGCCTAGTCAAAGTCGGTCAAACATGACTAGTCACCCAGAAAATCCCTAGGAAATAGGGCAGTTTTATGATTTCATGGGATTGTCCATATTTTTAGTGATAGATTGGATGGATTTGACTTAGATAAATGGATATGAATAGATATGATTGTTAGAGAGACTTTAGATCAGTTTGTTTCATAATCTTCTATTTAAACCAAAACTTTGAAGGCTTATGATATGTAATTTTTATATAACTTTATACCGAGACATTGGAATATTGGAGATTAATTAGAAGAACTTGTTCTACTTTCATTTTGCTGTTAATTAGTGTGGATGAGTGCTTGAAGTTTTAGCATTTGATAGCAGCATCAAGTGTGCAAGGCAAGGGTGGAGGGCTCCCACTCCAAGCTAAGTACATTTCATTGTTAAACTAGCTTAATTTTCATGAACTAGTTGCTTTAGATTTGTTTACTTGTTTTGTTTCAAATTTGTTTATTTGAATTAATGTGTGATGATTGTTGAATGGATATTGGTTTAATTCTAATCTACGTATGAAGGGACACACAGGAATTTAAGTTAAATTTTCCTTCTATTTGATCTTGAACTAAAACTGAATTTCATTTTCCTTTTTTGATTTGAAGTTATTTATGCATTTCTGGTTTGAAGCAATGGTGATTATGATAGAGTAGAATGGTGAAGAAGGAAAATCTATTCCTCCTTAGTTAGGAGCCTCTTCTTTTACATCTTTTGCATCATAAACCATTGTTAATTAGTGCTTTTAGATTTCTTTTCATGAAAGTAGTATTGCAGGGAAGGACAACCTGGTTCTCCTAAGTTAGAAGCCTCATCCCTCACATATTACATAAGTGAATTAGAAATTGTTAAAATAGGTTTATATTTGTAATATGTACTTCCTTAACTCTTTAAATTTTATCTTCTAAGCTTGCCTACATCTGATATCCATATACTATGGACTTGCCTCTAAGTTTTACAAACCTGGATTGATAATGAATACTTGTGTTAATTTGTGTTAATAAATTAGCCCAACATTTTGGCGTCGTTGCCGGGGAGGCAATTATCAACATACTCAAATAGAAGATAAACAAAAACACTAAAAATTTGATTAAAAAAAAAAATAGTTAATATGCATTTCTCTTAGTTGTGTTCTTTATGCCTAGAAATGAAGATCCTAAAGTATATTCCAAAACACCCGGGAAATAAATAAAAAAAATAAATAAAAGTAAAAAAAATAAAAAAATAAAAATCTATTTGCAAGACAAGATCTAAAAAATGATGTTAAAGAAATCATGTAGAGAAGGAGGGTATGCCACCACAAAACTATTCTCAAGTCCTTGTCCTAAATTTAGAATGCTCGCTAGAGATGAATCTTTATTTCAAAGGAAAGAAGAGCAACAAAACATCCATGAAGATGATCCACAGAAAGAGAATATAGAACTTTCTTCTAGTTAACTTTGTTAGGAGGTGAATGAATCATGGATCACATGCAATGAAGGTCAAACATTAGAGCCAGAAATTGAAGAATTTCTAGCAAGTATTTCACAAGATCCCTTGTGCATACAGGATTTTGAACAAGTACCACAAGAAGAGTTTTTTGCTATGACAATTAATGAGAGCCAAGCAAACAAAGATCATCTTAAAACTTGGTTTCAACTAGTCATTAGGTCACACAACTACTCTATTTTTCAACATTCATTTTCATCAAATCTTTATGATCAGATAAATTTTCATGTCCAAATATTAATTAAAGTATATTTTTCAAATTTGGATATGAGTTTACTTATGATCTTGTTATGAAAATGGATGCATTGGAAATTCTCTTATACTTGAGAGAATGAATTATTTTTCTAAAATAGAATATGATAGAATAGAATAAATAAATAAGTAGAATGAAATCACAATAGGATTTCCATAATAATTTTGTTTCAAACTGTCATGAATATTTCTTCAAATCATTGTTCAATATTCATTTGAAAGGACTACATGGCAAAATGCAGTAAGAACAATCCTATTTTGGGTAACCATATAGGATCATTTTTAAATCATGTTGTTTTTTTTACATATCCCTTGAAATCTAGTTTTGGAATCCTTTTTGAAATTTTCAATTTATATCATAAATAAGAATGTGATCAAAATCAAAACTAGGTCTCAAGTGAAATGTTGAAGATAGAGTTAGTATAGCCTATATTTGAGGTGTCTAATGAAAACATTTTTACCTGAAATTCATAGGGAAGATGTCCCTTGGAATTTAGTTTCCAAATCATTTTGAATTGTTTCAATTAGGTATCATATGAAAAAGTTATTCTTGAAATACTAACTACTTCTAGAAAAATCTGCATGGTGACAATTCTAGGCCTTGACTGTTCATTGGCATATTTAACATACCAAATCATCTTCTTTTCAAAAATTGTTTATATGGGAGCTACATATTCAAGTTTATTTTAAGACACAATTTGAATCATTCCATTTTGAGGTGAAATGAAAAAGTTATGCCGCATTTAGTGATTGCATGTATTCAAATCAGCATAGTAAAACTCTGCCTCCTAGGTATGTTCATCACCAATTTTGTGATATCAAGCCTAAGAATTTTTAAAATATGTTTCTATTGGAAATAAAAAAATGAATCTAATTTAATATCCAAGTGGAATTACATTGATCTAATTTGTATTGAATAAGTTACACTTCAAATAGTGATTGTTGGTCTAGTTAAAAATTAACAAGTAGCTCTATCAAACATGACACTCCTTATAATTTTTACCATATCATTTTAAAACATTTTGAAAACCTGTTTATAATGAAGGTATCCATATGAATTCAATTCAACTTGGCTTTGGAATCACTTTAATTGGATATAAAATGAATATTTTGTAAACAAAATACCGCTAGGAGGTCTAGGCTGGCCACCATTCCTCAAGGGGTAAATAAAATTATGCATTTTGTTTTTATATTATCTTTGGACTTATTTCCTAAGAAATTCTTGTGATGATTTACATATTTATTGGAAGAAGAGAGACTGTACACCTCTCTTCCTCCATCGTCTAATATTGTATTGCAGACAAGTGCTATGTTTTCGCAGGTCATAGGAAGAATGAAGGAGTGAACTCCATGGATGAAGTACTTTTCAAAGTCCATTTTAAATTCATATTTAAGAATATGAATACAAATTTTCAATTCAAAGCAAAGTGATAATTCACCTGATATTGAGTTCATCTAATGAAACTCAAATTTGTGAAGCTTGCTCTTAGTTGCTGACCAACAACACCAATCACTCTATGACATGATTGAGATCGAGGCAAAAGACATGAAGTTAATAATAAGAGGAAGACGTCAAGTTGTTAGGTCCCTATAATACTAGTGATTACCCCATTACTATTGTAGTTGTATCCCTTATTAATATTGTAGTGCCCTTATTGTCCCCATATGTTATTACTGTGCCCCATAGAATCTCTCTATTGTTATTTTTATGGCTTTATATTATTATTGTTAGGTCGGCTGGGTTATATTGTGACTCCTTAGACTCCTATATATAGAAAGGAGGTTTTTTTCATTTGAATCATCCAAGAATTGTTCATTTGTGTAATGTAAAGGAGGTTTCCCCCTTGAAGAGGCTGAATTCTAAGGCGTTCAGCTATCTTTTCTATCTTTTTGTGAACTGGTTTCATAACATTTGGTATCAGAGCCTTGGATTCTAGGGTTTCGCTGCTCCAAATAGGTCATCGTGGCATTTTCGCTATAACTTGTTTTCTATGACATTTCAAAATCTTAAAAAAAAACAATTTGAGATGAAATCGCATTGAACCTCGGGTTCAAATTTCAGAGCTTTTCACACTATATTTGCGGAGATATGATCTGAGGAAGTTCGTCTTTTTGCAAACTCTTGAATTACATTCCAAACAAGTGACATGGGTAAAATCATCATAATTTTCTCTCTAAGCATCCGATTGAAATTTTGTAAGAGGGTACAGAAAGAGGATGCACTGTAGTTTCTTGTATATATTTTTTAGAGTAAAAGGTCCAAACAATGACTCGTGACATGTCATATAAGTTCGCTCTATTGAACTAGTCTGTAATCAGGTCACTGTGGGAGATTTGGCATAAATCTTCCCTGGAGAATCCAATTTGGATTAGAATGGTGGCATTGGAAAGAGGACGTAGAGGGCTACCGCAAGTCATTATTTCAGAACTGGATGATCCGAAATTATAAAGATACATCAGATTCAATATCAAGCTCCTACAAAGTGAAAAAATGTGTGTAGTTTTTTTTTAAATTTTTGCATAAGCTTGGCTTGAAAAATTAGTTTGAAGGAATTCAAAGGGCATAGTAAAGCATTATTATCAGTAATTGATGCCCCGAGGAAAGAAAAAGAAAGCACCTAGTAATCAACCTGAAAGCTCTAGCATGACTCATGAAGAAGAGGAAGAAATGCAACATGATATATCAAAATTATGAGACCAAGTGCGACAAGTGTCACTTGCACAAAATGTAATAGAATCTAAGATGGATGGTTTAAAGAAAGATGTAGAAGCTAAGATGGATGGTTTAAAGAAAGGTGTAGAAGCTAAGATGGGTTATTTAAAGATAGGCATGGAAGATTTGAAGACAGACATGGAAGATTTGAAGACAGATTTGACAAAGTTTCTACAAGAAATGCTTACTAATGGTGAAAGGGTAGTAAAGGAAACTCATGATGAGAACAAAAGAAATGTTAATTATGATTTCATAGACTCTAATGTTGGATCTAAGACCCACCATATTCCAAAAATCGATATGAGGAAGTTTGATGGCAAGGATCCTGCAACATGGATATTACAGATGGAGCAATTTTTCCGATCTCAATAATATGCAAAACACACAAAAGGTACGTATTGCAACTTTATATTTGGAACCAAATCAATTTGTATGGTAGCAATGGCTTTGCTCTCGTAAACAAATTATCACTTGGGAAATTTTTACAGAAGAATTGATAGTACATTATGAGGATACAAAAAGCAACATTTTTTTAAGACAATTGATAAGTCTCAAACAAAAGGGTTCAATAATGGAGCACATTGAGGAGTTCCAAAAATTGAACATAAGGGTAAAAAAATATTCCATAGGAGCATAGGATTGATGTGTTCATAGGGACTTTAAATGATAATATTCAACATGATGTTCGCCTTTGGGAGCCTGATTCATTAGAGAAGGCATTCAGGTTAGCAAGAAAAATGGAAAGCAAAATTATGGCAACTAGGAAGCATACCACTTACAACTATAAAGATGGAAGTGTTCTTGCCCCTAGTGTTCCACAACCTACAAGGTTGACACCACAACAATTGGAAGAAAAAAGAGCAAAAGGGCTTTGTTACAGTTGTGATAACAAATACACTAAAGGTCATAAGTGCGTTGAGAATAAATTATTCTACATAGATTGTGAATAGGAAGAAGAAAAGGAGCAAGAAAGGATAAAAGAAGAGGATATACTCCAAGACAAAGCCTAGATAAAGAAGAAATGAATCCGACCATATCTTGTAATGCATTGGTTGGAATTACCACTCCTCAAACCATCAAGATAGAAGGACAAATCAAGAAGAAAAAAGTAATAGTGTTGATTGATTCAGGAAGCACGCACAATTGTATTCATTGTAAGATAGCAAAAGAATTGAATTGCTTCCTATATCCAACACCAGAGTGTCAAGTGATGGTTGCAAATGGAGGAACGATAAATTTCTCTGGAAAGTGCCATAATATCAAGCTATCCATGGGAGAATATGTATTGACTAGCCCAATGCTTTCCATTCCAATGGAGGTGCTGATGTTGTACTAGGAGTCCAATGGCTACAATCCTTGGGTACAATAACTTTTAATTTTCAAGAACTTTTCATGAAATTTTCTGTGGAAGGAAAGGAATTTGAATTAAGGTGTATTGCAGGGAAACCGGGAAAGATAATCAGCTCTAACGGTATGACAAAGCTTCTAAAAAAGGAACAAAGAGGTGTAATTGCACAATTATGTTCACTAGATGTTTCCACATCAGAATCATCTATTTCTCTAGATATCCAAAAAGTCTTGAAAAATCATTCCAAGGTATTTGAGACTCTGAAAGGTCTCCCACCTATTCGTGATCATGATCATGCTATTCATCTGATTCTAAGAAGTGTTCCTCCAAACATCAAGCCGTACATATATCCCTATGCCCAAAATAGTGAAATTGAATGTATAGTTGTAGAAATGCTAGAGGCTGGTATAATTCAACCTAGTCAAAGTTCTTTCTCTGCTCCAGTAGTATTGGTGCACAAGAAGGATGGATCATGGCGCATGTGTCCGGATTATAGGGAGCTCAACAAGCTCACTATTAAAGATAAGTTCCCCATTCCTGTCATTGATGAATTACTGGATGAATTGCAGGGATCAATTTACTTCACCAAGTTGGATCGTCGTTTAGGGTATCATCAAATCAGAATGAAGACTGAAGACATACCGAAAACAACATTTAGAACTCATGAGGGTCATTATGAATTTTTGGTCATGCCTTTTGGCCCTACCAATGCACCACCTTCAACATTTCAAAGTTTGATGAATTCAATATTCAAACCATTCCTTAGAAAATTTGTGTTAGTATTTTTTGATGATATACTAATCTACAGCAAGTCTTGGAAGGATCATGTTGAACATGTTGACAGGGTGCTAAACTATTGGAGGAGAAACAATTATATGCAAAAAGATCCAAATGCTTCTTTGGAGTCCAAGAGGTGGAATATCTGGGTCATATTGTACCTCATGAAGGAGTTAAGGTAGACCCTAGCAAAATTAAAGCCATTAAGGAATGGAAAA
>APFE030951862.1:0-10273 GCA_000404065.3 Pinus taeda | reverse complement strand
GAGTTCTAAATGTTGTTTTTGGAATGTCTTCATTCTTCATTCTGATTTGATGATATCTTGAATGAAGATCCAACTTCGTGAAGTAAATTGATCCATGCAATTCAACCAGTAATTCATCAATGACAGGAATGGGAAACTTATCTTTAATAGTGAGCTTGTTGAGCTCCCTATAATCCAGACACATGCGCCATGATCCATCCTTCTTGTGCACCAATACTACTGGGGCAGAGAAAGAACTTTGACTTGGTTGAATTATACCAGCCTTAGCATTTTTACAACCATACATTCAATTTCACTCGTTTGGGCATAGGGATATCTATACGGCCTGATGTTTGGAGGAACATTTCCTGGAATCAAATGAATAGCATGATCGTGATCACAAATAGGTGGGATACCTTTGGGAGTCTCAGACACCTTAGAATTATTGTCCAAGGCTTTTTGGAGATCTGGAGAAATAGATGATTCCGATGTGGAAACATCTAGCGAACATAATTGTGCAATTACACCTCTTTGTTCCTTTTTTAGAAACTTTGTCATACTATTAGAGCTGATTATCTTTCCTGGTTTCCCTGCAATACCCCTTAATTCAACTTCCTTTCCTTCCGCAGAAAATTTCATGAAAAGTTCTTGAAAATTAAAAGCTATTGTACCCAAGGATTGTAGCCATTGGACTCCTAATACAACATCAGCACCTCCCATTGGAATGGAAAGCATTGGGCTTGTCAATACATATTCTCCCATGGATAGCTTGATATTATGGCACTTTCCAGAGAAATTTATTGTTCCTCCATTTGCAACCATCACTTGACACTCTGGTGTTGGATATAAGAAGCAATTCAATTCTTTGCTACCTTACAATGAATAAACTTGTGGGTACTTCCTGAATCAATCAACACTATTACCTTTTTCTTCTTGATTTGTCCTTTTATCTTGATGGTTTGAGGAGTGTAATTATCGCCAATGCATTACAAGATATGGTCGGATTCATTTGTTCTTCATCTAGGCTTTGTTCCTGGAGTACATCCTCTTCTTTTGACCTTTCTTGCTCCTTTTCTTCTTCCTCTTCACAATCTATGTAGAATAATTTCTTCTCAGCACACTTATGACCTTTAGTGTATTGCTCAACAATGGTACAATCCATTTGTCTTTTTCTTCCATTGTGTGGGGTCAACCTTATAGGTTGTGGAATGCTGGGGACAACACTTCCATCTTATAGTTGTGAGTGTATGCTTCTTGGTTGCCATAATTTTTCTTTCCATTTTTCTTGCTAACCTGAATGCCTTCTCTAATGAATCAGGTTCCCAAAGGTGAACATCATGTTGGATATTATCCTTTAAATTCCCTATGAACACATCAATCCTATGCTCCTCTGGAATATTTTTTACCTTATGTTCAATTTTTGGAACTCCTCAATGTGCTCCATTATTGAACCCTTTTGTTTGAGACTTATCAATTGGCTAAAAAAAGTGTTGCTTTTTGTATCCTCATAATGTGCTGTCAATTCTTTCGTAAAAATTTCCCAAGTGATAATTTGTTTACGAGAGCAAAGCCATTGATTCCATACAAACTGATTTGGTTCCAAATATAAAGTTGCAATACGTACCTTTTGTGTGTTTTGCACATTATTGAGATCGAAAAATTGCTCCATCTGTAATATCCATGTTGCGGGATCCTTGCCATCAAACTTCCTCATATCGATTTTTGGAATATGATGGGTCTTCGATCCCACATTAGAGTCTATGGAATCATGATTAACATTTCTTTTGTTCGCATCATGAGTTTCCTTTACTACCCTTTCACCATTAGTAAGTATTTCTTGTAGAAAATTTGTCAAATTTGTCTTCAATCTCTCATGTCTGTCTTCAAATTTGTCTTCAAATCTATCTCTGTTCTTCAATGTCTGTCTTCAAATCCATCTTCCATGCCATTCATCTTAGCTTCCATGCCCTTTATCTTAGATTCCATGCCATTTATCTTAGCTTCTGTTAGCTTTTGTGAGGCTGACATTTTTTGCACTTGGTCTTGTAATTTTGATATATCATGTTGCATTTCTTCCTCTTCTTCATGAGTCATGCTAGAGCTTTTAGGTTGCTTACTAGGTGTTTGCATTTTCTTTCATCGGGGCATCAATTATCGATAATAATTCTTTATTATTCCCTTTGAATTCCTTCAAACTAATTTTTCAAACAAAGCTTATGCAAAAATTTAAAAAAACTACACACCTTTTTTCACTCTGTAGGAGCTTGATATTGAATCTGATGTATCTCTGTAATTTTGAATCATCCAGTTCTAAAATTATGATCTGCAGTAGCCCTCTACGTCCTCTTTCCATTGCCACCAGTATTATGCAAATTGGATTCTCCAGGGAAGAGTTATGCCAAATCTCCCACAGTGACCTGATTATATACTAGTTCAATAGAGCGAACTTGTACGACGTGCCACGAGTCACTGTTTTGACCTTTGGCTCTCAAAAATATATACAAGAAACTACAATCTGTCCTCTTTCTATACCTTCTTACAAAATTTCAATCTGATGCTCAAAGAGAAAGTTATGACGATTTTCCCTAGGTCACCTATTTGGAATGTAATTCAAGAGTCTGCAAAAAGACCAACTTCCTCAGATCATATCTTCACAAATATAGTGCCAAAAGCTCTAAAATGTGGATCCAAGGTTCAGTGAAATTTCATCTCAAATGGGTTTTTTTTTAGCTTTTGAAACGTCGCAGAAAAAAGTTATTGCGAAAATGCCACGATGACCTATTTGGAGCAACGAAACCCTAGAATCCAAAGCTCTGATATCAAATGTTATGAAACCAGCTCACAAAAAGATAGAAAATACAGATCAACACCTTAGAATTCAGCATCTTCGAGGGGGCAACCTCCTTTACATTACATAAATGAACAATTCTTGAATGTCTCAAATGACAAAACCTCCTTTCTATATATAGGAGTCTAAAGAGTCACAATATAACCCAACCGGCCTAAAAATAAAAATATAAAGCCACAAAAATAATAATAGAGGGATTCTATGGGGCACAGTAATAACAATATGGGGACAATAGGGGCACAACAATATTAATAATGGATACAACTACAATAGTAATGGGGTAATCACTAGTATTATAGGGACCTAACATATGGTAGTCCAAGGTCCCAAAGATTTTAATTTGCTCCTTGGGCGAGACTATGTTTTTGCCATGAAAGTTGTCGTATCGACACTCTTTCATGTGATGTCCTTCCCTCACAATGGAAACATTGTGATAGTTGATCAGCTTCCATACGTTGATCTTGCTTTGACTACCAGTCATGCGACACCCCTGAATGTTCCTTATATGGAAGTGGTACCTACCCTGCCACAAGTTAATTCTGTGGCAACCTGTCCCATATTTTTAGTTACCAATGCAAGTGAGCCTCTCACTGTCTGCTCGAATTCTTTTGACTTAGATCCAGTAACTGACACGATCAAAACATCAACGGGGGAATTTGAATACGATTTTATTATCCCTATTGATCCCCTTGACATGTGTTCCTTCCAGAGAACTATTCTTCCATATGATGAAGATCTCTTGGAAGCCATGACTAAGGTGTGTCCCTTGGCATGTGTTTCTTCTAGATGGAATCCATTCTCAAGGTCATCATGAGGATGGTCTTTTACTGTGTCAACCTCATTAAAAAATGAAACAGGGTTTAATGAGGATGGTTCTTTTACTGTGTCAACCTCATTAAAAAATGAAACAACTCTTTTGAGGACCGTTCTTTTACTATGTCAACCTCATTAAAAAATGAAATAGGTCCTTATGAGGATGGTTGTTTTCTGGTGTCAACCTCATTAAAAAGTGAAACAAGTTATATGAGCATAATTCTTTTTATGTGTCAAGCTCGTTAAAAAATGAAACAAATCCTTCATTTCATCCACCTATTAGTAACCAGTAGTCTACTTAGGTGAATGAAACAAAGTTTGGGGGGCATGTGCCCTTGCAGTCATTATGATGGGGCATGAAAACTTATCTTAAGCACAATTTTCTTTGTTTCAAGCTTGGGTAAAAATGAAACCAGTCTCAAGCAATTTTTCTTTGTTTCAAGCTTGTATAAAAATGAAACCTACCTCAAGTCCATTTCAGTTATTATTTTTTAGAGTCGTTAAAATCATGAAAATCTCGAGCTCCTTTTACTATCTTTTCATGCTCATAAAACATACATGAAAATGTTGAGTTCTTTTCATCTTTTCCTGCTCATTAATTAAATTTAAAGTCGATAATTTGAGTAAATTTTTATCACTTTTTCAAACTCATGAAAACTTACGAAAATGTGAAACTATGGAGTCCTCTTTTAAGCCCTTTTCAAACTCTCAAAACATGGAAAGATCGTCGACTACTTGATTTTTCAAACTCGTAAAAGTAAATGAACAACCATCCACTCAGTGTAAGTTTACCCCTTTTACGAACTGAGCTAGGACTATTTATGAAAAAGTTATAAGTTGATCAAACATGGTCCATAGAGTTCTCTCTTGTATTATTTTATCCTTTTTGGACCTGAGAGACTTAATGTATGAAAAAGAACATGATGGAGTTTTCTTATGTTTTTCTTCTAACTACTTAAAAGTGAAAAAAACTAAGCTTTAATTTCTCTCGCTCATTAAAATTTTACAGTAAAAGAATTGAATGAGTTTTCTTTTTGTGTATTTTTCAAACTCTTAAAAGAAAACAACATCGAGCTACCCCTTTGTTGGACTCGTAAAAATTAAACAATATAGGACTCATTAAGCATAACGAGACCGAACCATTCCTTCTTAGGGTTCGTTAAAAATACTTCGATGGACTCATTTGAAGGATGAGCTTACAGGACAAGCATATGTTATCCTCTTCAAGCTTGTAAAAAATAAAGAGGTACTTTCCAACAATGGTGGGGGGTAATTGGGAAAAGGTGTTCATTTTACATTTATCATAAAGGCAATATGTCGCTCTTGAACACGACACTCCATCACACCAATGATCGGGTTGGGAAATCCAATTATCTTATAGTTAATCAAACCCCATTGAGAGTCTTCAATTGGTTTTGAGTATTATCGTTGAGTCAAATGTTGCCAAGTCAATTGTTGTGTCATTATGTGTTCAAGAGAAGTTCAACCTCAATTCATGTTCCTTTGCAAATTTTAGCCTTCAATCGCATCAGCCATCCCTGAGTCAGTCCTTGAAAACTATTTTTCAAAAATTGACACTATGTTTCATGTCGTAAGCTTTCCCGTAACAGGTCGCTTCTTATGGACTTCAACTCATTATCTAGGAAGTTGTTCTAGAAACCTTCAGTACCTTGAAGCTGGCATGCCTTAATGGAAGGTTTCTCGCCTTCGACGACATGTTCTCATCATTGGCCTTCAATCAAACGATTCTATGAGTGTTTGACTTCAGATCACCTATTCACACTTTATAGATTGTATTGGAAGTAACTTGAGGGCCATTGTCTGGTGGTTTCTCTCGCGCTTGTTAACGATTCATATCATTGACTGGTAATCAAGTGGTTTCTACCATGTTCGACTTCGAAACATTCACTTGCATGGCTAGATTTGTACTGTGGATCAAGAAAATCAAGATCAAGACCTTGGATATAGCTTCATCAATCCAGGTTGTGAGGTGTTTTATATTCATGATTATGCAAACAAAATAATAAATGGATGGTTGCGTCCATACTATGTCTACTATCGATATGATTCTAGATTTTCCTGTACTTATTCATTGAGTTAGCTTTACTCTAAGTATGGGAATGCCTACCTCGTGATTATATGTATATATATAATACTATATATAATATAATATATATATTATATATACATGCATTTGCATTGTAATCCTTGAATGTTTCTTGTAGGTTTCTGACTATTGTCTCTGATCCGATCTTTAGCATGACAAAGTGCTTAAGTCTTTTAAAACTTATTATACAAACTTCGCACTTTAGTGTGCAATCTGTTACACATCATTTTGTCACCATGACACTTGATCGATATAAACGTATTTCTCGCCATTTGTGAACATGTTTCATTGAACTCCCTTAGAGGTCAAACAACCCAAAATACCTTGAAGAAGATGATAACATTGGGAAAAATAGCTTGTATACTTTGTTAAATAGGTCCTCCACACTTTTCCCTAGAATTTTTTGCGCATTCGCTGAACTTATCCCCGAGAACAATGCACAATTGCGCTCTGTTTGCCACTGTGGACCTCGCAGGTGAATCAAAGAAAGTAAAAATATAAAGTACATTTTAGAAACAAAGTTGGTCGAATATATCCCAACTGAAAGCTTCCAGATGATGCCTATTCAGGCTATAACCCAAATATGATGGATCTTAATCTGTTTCCTCAAGGAAACCTAATCCCTTAATTAGAGGATCTCACCCTCCTCTTTTGGATAAAAACTTCTTCCTCTTGGCCTATAAAATGACTAGAGGGTAGAGGGATTAAGGAGGTCAGAACTCAAAGAAGATAAACTTATGTTGCTATGTTGAGATTGGAAAGCTTATCATATAACGAGGAGATTGGATGCATTTGGGAGGAACCTCACTACGTCAAGGCAAAGGTTGTAAGGATCTTCTTTATCTTTGATTAATACAAATGAATTCTTTCCCCTTTGAATTGTCTTATGAGAATGGTGAATGGTCTATAATTATTTAGATGTTCATTAAAGCAATTTCAGTTCCTAATCTCCTTGATCATTAGGTTAAGTGTGTTTGAATTATTATGTTGCATATGCTTTTGATCCTTCTTATGTTTATGGTTGTAGGTTTTATCAAGCATTGAGAGGCTACATTGAGACACAACAAGGGATCTTCATCAATCATTTTGCAAACATGTATGAAGCTTGTTTACCATCTTTTATATCTATAGTTCAAATGAGATAAACTTAGGGAAAGAGTCATTTCAATTGTCTGTTTGTTTCTAGTTCCCGTCTAGGATCTAGGAAGATCATTCTTGTCAACAAGAGGGATTTGTCCGCTATAACACAAACCCTTTGAATTTCTCAAAGAATTCCAACCACTGGTGGTTTGTAAAGATTTCTCTGACAGGAGGATGTTGGTGGATCCTTGTGGATTTTGTGGGCTCTTTCCTATTAAAACCACCCCTTGTGACTTCCTAATGTAACTTCTCAAATTTTTTGCAAGGCAGTCTTCTTTCCAATTATTTATTAATTTCAGAGAACTTAGGGCTTCAAACTAGAAACAGAAGGAGCAGTTCTTCTTATTGGTTGGTGGGAGGAAAAATTGCATACCAATCTCAAAACAAGTTTATTTTCTTGTTATAATGCTCAACCTCACAAGATAAAAACTCCACACTTCAAATTCGTTTATTTTCAGGGTTTTTCTACAGAACGTTTTGTTGAAGAATTTTGGAAAAATTGCACAGGCTTTTTATTTACAAAAGGTGAGGAGAATTAAGTACTTACCCCTTCCTTGGCGATTCCTTCATAATTCTATGGTTTTGTGGTTGATATTGCTCAAGACAAGGCTCCTTTACACCTCTTAGTACAATCTTGTAGCACACAATCTGTCTCTTGTAGCACTCAACCCAAATCCTATAGTAGTTATCCTTCGATCTTATAGCTTCTCTATGACAACCTATGAGACCACTGGTGTATCTAGCTTGAATCCTGACGATGGTAGTGAGCCTCCTTACTATTTTTAGAATGAAACTTTAGTACAAATGAGGATTGGGCCCGCTTTTCATTTCCTTTGTGGTTTGGTGGTGGGCTCAACGTTGTAACACCCTCCTCCCACATTTACCCAAGTTAACCAGTCCATTGGGGTAAAAATGTGACAAGAGGCTACAATAATTCGATTGAGCTACCCATGTCTAGTTAAGGAAGTGGAACCGACCAAACCAAACCATTCTGAGCTTCCACACATGCTACAAAACTTCCAGGAGCCAACCAACCTTTCCAGGTGATCAACCCCTAAGACAACTTGACATTTCACTGACTTGGACCCCTAGTCGCTCCCATGACAAGGAATGCATGCAACTAAGGCCTTCCAATAGCTCCCATAGTAATGGAATTCCAACGGCTGTGGATTTTTTCAATTACTTTTGAGCTAGCGACCCCAGATTCTGTGCCACTTTTTCATGGCCAAGACTCAGGCCACTGCCCAAAACTTCATGAAACTTTCATAAATTATAAACAACATCGAAACATAGGTAGTAATGAAAAAAAATTATCAATGACTTGACTAGACCCCTACTATCCATGATAGGAATTTTGCCAAACATGTCACAAATATACACTATACAGGTCATAACAACAAATCTGAGAATAGGGGTCTCATACTTATATGAGAATCGTAAGGAAGCATTGATGCGTTATCACAATAGTTGCATTATCATCTATTAGGTCACCTATTCATTGTCAATTCATTTGCAAATCAATACATGATGAGATCCATACATCAAGACTGTCATAAAACATTCTCATAACTAGCATATAACCAATAGAAATAACAAGGATATAACAATAATAAAAACCACACATGAACAAGTATATTTAGCCATCAAATACAAGAGGAAAGAATCTCTTATTAAAATATGCAAACTAAAACCAAGTTTAGGACTTCCATGTACCACCCAACCATATATTGGCTTAACCAAATCTTTCCTTTAGTCAATCACCTAAATGCCATATTCCAAGCATGAACATGGGATCTCATAAAACAACTCAAGCAAAACCAATCAGGGCTTCCAGAGGCCAAACCACCTCAAATCTCAACCAGTGATTCAACCTCACGGTTGAACATTACTAACCATCACCAGATTGGTCTTTACCCAAGCTATCCAGGGCTTTAGGGCGTTTGTTCCAACTAGGGCTTCTAGGACTAGTAACTCAACCCACAATTGTTGTTGGGCTTCCAAAGTGTTTGTCCAACTAGGGCTTCCACGACTAGTAACTCAACCCACCAAGGGCTTCCAAAGCATTTTCCCAACCAAAGGTTCCAGGACTAGTAACTCAACCTAAGTTGTTACAAGTATTCCAAAGCGTTACACCATGGCTATCGAAGAAATGGCAAGGATAAGAAAAGCCACCGTCAATACAGGCATTCCTTCATGCCAATGACAAACTATAACCAAGAAACCACATGCATATGCCATGCATGCCAAAACTAGCAAGGATATCGTACATGCAACTTAGTACCTGCAAGAAAAGCCCACTGTAGTTGTTGTTCTCGATGTCCTCTTGCACTTTCCTGATCTTCCTTTGCCTTCTTGCTCCAAAATGCCAAGTGTGCCACACTCCTCCAAGAGTGATCCAAGAAAACTATAAGTGTCCAAGAGTATGAGAGAGAGTAGAATAGAGAGCTCCAAGCTAGATGACAAAATTCTATCCATTGATCCTCATAAGCCTTTTTATTAATGAGGCCTCTAATTTCTTTAATTTTTCATTATTTTCCTTCATTTTCCTCCTCACATGCAACCTGTGACCTTTGACCTTCCTCTTCTCCTAATTTCCATTATTTTCATACAATAAATGGCTAATTAATGCCACTTTTTCTTTCCAAAGCCTTTTCCATTGCCTTTGCCAATTTCCATAGCCATTAATTAATCACAAGTGATCCCCATCACTATGTTTTTGCCCAACTTTCAACTTGGAATACGTGTCCCATGACCATGGTTATTATTTTTCCTTTATTACATGGATTTTTTACCATGGCTGTTATAGAACCCTCCCCCTTGGGGGAAAACCTTCCTTAGTGTTCAATGACACCTACAACCAGTAAGATTTATGAAAAGAAAAACATACTACCCATGGAGCTTTATAACTTAGCTCGTTGCAGTATTTATAATGTTCATCTTGCCGAGAAGTAAACCAACATGTGAAACATAACAATATGGTAACCATAACTACATGACACCCATACCGCTTATTGGAGATTTATAACACATCTCTTGGCAGTATTTACATCCATATACATATATACATATACCAAAACATCACACCAAAACATATGCCAAAAACATTCTCTCAGCTAATGAATAGAGAAGGATACATAGCCCGCATCTGATCCGCCATCTCCCATGTAGTTTCACCAGGCCTAAAGTGCTTCCACTGCACTTTAGCCTACTCAATTGCTCAGTTCCAGAGCATGAGCATCTTTGTATCATTGAGGCTTCTGTGATCCATCATTGTTGTAAGAAGAGCTTCGGCGTAAATCACATGAGAAAGACCTTTGTCGGCGCGTTTCGAACCAACAAGTGTGGTTCATCGTCAGGACGATGAACCACACTTGTTGGTTCGAAAC
>APFE030951844.1:20501-34444 GCA_000404065.3 Pinus taeda | reverse complement strand
CCCACTTGAACTAAATCCACTCAATTGGTACCTGTCAACAAAAACAAAAGATGACAACGATCAAAGCATAAGATCCATCTACTATAAAAAAAATGGAATCGACAACATTTAAACATATATGCGTCACAGATATAAACAAGAAAATGGGAAAAGGAACAAACAAATTTATTGATGTGGAAGGAGGAGTTACACCCGATGCAGTTTGATCCTGTGTCACTCATCCAACTTGAGTCCAAACCCCCATCACACCAAAGGCACATCAATCCAGCAGCACAACATTACTTGACATGAACTCAAATCTCAAACCAACAATATTTCTCTACAATATTCAAATTCCAGCCCCCTTGATCACTATGATGAGTGGTAAATTTATAGGGAAATGCAAGTGGTTATGTCATAAACTTGGGAATTGAATGGATTTCCAAAATTGGAGTTAGTTTCATGGAGAAAGGGATGAGAGGATAGAGGGTTAATTGATCCATATCCTATCCAAATTCGACCTCATAGGATGAGATAAGAGTTGGGCATCCTTCTAGAATGCTCTAGAATCAAGGAATATTCCCATAATCAAATTCCAATTTCGCTCATTCTCGCCTAGCGCAGGTCAAAGTGGGTCTAAGTTCACAACAGTGCAAGCCTGAATGGGCCTACCTGCTCTATAGAGCAGTTATCCCTTACCAAGGCTGCACTAGTGTGCCAAGGAGGCATTTCAGCAGGGTTTCAAGCTAGGAAACTTTCATGGATGGAAGCATTCAATTTGATGACTTGTCTAGGGAATGTAACAACTAAATTAGGGTTTGATGAGCCCTAATTGTACTGATCTGATCATTGGGAGTGATGTGCCTAATTAAGCCTGTAACAGTTGCCCCCTAAAGCATGAAGTTGAAAATGCTAATGTCGAGTGATATGCTTTATAATTTTTGAGGAGGATCTGAAGCAGAAGGTGACCTGCATCGATTACAATACATAATATCATGATATCTCTGAATTTTTCATGAATTGCTGAGGGAAGGCATACTCATGCTCAACGTATAAACTTTTCATTACATGTACATAATTTAGATATTCATCTATAGATATAGACCCATGATAGGATGACCATCTATGTAAATCCATCGTACAGATGATTTAGTACTCTCCTGAAATCGCAACCCGAATGGATGAAACTAGACCTAGGGTCTTCTATCTCCTCTAATCATTCACTCAAGTATGAATCTAACCATGTGAAAATGTGATCTGAAGTCGAACATGGGAAGACACCGTCTGATTACCATCCAATGATGTAAGTTGTTAACAGACGCGAGAGAAATCACCGATAATGATAATGATCCTCAAGGTATTACAATACATTCTTCATGGTGTGAATAGATGTTTTGATGATGAACACCATAAAAATTCTTTCGGTCGAAGGCCAGTGATGTCAACCTATTGCCACAAGCGAGAAACTTACCATTGATGTATGGAAGCCTCAAGGTATTGGCAGGGTGTTTCTAAGTCAACATCCTGGATAATGTGCCGATGTTGACAAGAAGCGATTCGTCGTAGGAGGGCCTTGATAAATCCCCCGTCAACTACATGAAACGAGTATAATGCTTTTGAATACAGAATGTGCTAACGACACAATGTTCAGGAATGGCGGTCATGAAAATGAAGGTTTATGAGCATTGCAAAGGATGAAGTTTACTGAGTGACTTCTCTTAAACATGTCGGCGACACTGAATGAATTGGAAACACTGACCCAAAACCAAATTGATGGATGGTCTGATAGACCATAGGTGTGATAACCATCAAGCAGATAACCCAACCCAAATAGTCACAGAGATGAAGTGAAAGTGTCATGTTCAAGAGTGAGTTGCTACCATAAAGTGATTTATCCCTTTGCCTATTTTCCCCAGTCATTGATGACCAATACCTCTTTATTTTCTAAAACAAGCTTGAGGAGGATAACATATGCTTGTAGTATAATTCCACCCTTCAGGTGAATCCATCACTATGTGATGTTTTAACGAGCCTAGCAAAGGTGAAACGCGGTCTTGTCATGATGGACAAGTTTGTCGCTATTTGATGTTTTAACAAGTTTAACAACAATGAGAACTCGATCATTTTCATGTTTAAAGAGTTTGAAAAGGGAAAAAAACAAAAATCCACAAGTTCTTTTTTGTAAATTTGTCTATCAAGTCTGAAAACGTGTAAAATAATACAAGAGACAACCTATTGACCATGTTCAATCAAATTATTCCTTTTTTGTAAGTAATCTATCTCAATTTGGAAAAGGGTTAAATTTATACTGAGTAGATGTCGTTTCCAATCTGTTTACGAGCTGAAAAGTACAAGTGCTCAACAATATTTTCATGTTTCAAGAGTCTAAAAAGAGCTTAAAGAGGACTCCACTTAGAGGAACGAGTGGTGTCTAGGATAGTGACTGGTTCCGATGATGTTGGAACTTCTCAAAACATGTTGATTTATGTGAAGAGGCTGGCTAATAAGACCACATATTTCAACTGTTCCTTAAAAAAGGTAAAACAACCAAGTGAAAGTGTATGATTGGCCAAGTAGATAGTGACGTTGGAAGGAGAAAAACCAAGGCTCATCTGGTAGAAGAGGTTGATAGAATGGAAATCACGAGGGTTAAAAAGGAGATGGGTTCATTTTACACAAGTTTGAACAATAGGGAACTATGCTTGGATTTAGTTGCATGTTTACACAAGCTCGAAACGAAAAACTATGCTTGGCTTCATTTCCATGTTTACACAAGCTTGAAATGAAAAACGATGCTTGGATTGGTTTACATGCCCCTAGCATGATGACTATATTCTAGGTACATGCCCCCAAGCTTTATTATATTCTCCTAAGTAGACTAATCGTGACTATCGGGTGGACGGAATGAAGGTTCATTTACGAGATCAGGTGAAAGACTCGATTGGGATTTTACGAGATCTAATCAAAGACTCAAATTGGAACTTTGCTCCAGGGGACCTTGTTTCATTTTTTAATGAGCTTGAAACAAGACAAGGAACTCTACTTATATTCCTTGTTTAATTTTTAACGAGCTTGACACAGGACAAGGAGCTATGCTCTCGGACCTGTTTCATTTTTTAATGAGGTTGACACAATAAAAGAACTATCCTCACATTCCTTGTTTCATTTTTTAACAAGCTTGACACAAGACAAGGAACTATGCTCATGTTCCTTGATCACGACCCATAAGAGGTCATGACTTCCAAAAGGTTCTCATCAGATGGGAGAACGATGCTCTGGAAGGGATACATAACAAGGAATCCATTAGAGAGATCTGGTTCCAATGCCCCAAGTACATAATGCACAACATCACAAAATTGATTGTCAATTGATGTAGGCATGGAACGAGTTGCCACATAATTGACCTATGGTGGGAAAGATACAATTGGGACAAAAGGACCATTCAGGGAAGATGGTTGACTGGAAGCCATATTTGGACTCGGAAATGAAAGCTGGTCAATGGTGACAATTTTTCCTTCATGTGGGAAACACATCACTCGAAAGAGTGTTGAAATAATAGCTCCCATGTCATAAACATGGTCACGCCCAAGAAGTAAATTGCAATCTAAAGGGCCTAGGACTACCATCACATTGAGATAAACAATTTTTCCTCCCAAAGTAATAGGCAAGTGGGGAAGGATCCCTAATGGTTGACTGGTTCCTCTGTTAAAGGCCAACAGATTCAGGGTAACAGGCATAAGTGGCAGAAAAACGAGCACCTGCCAAGTAGTGGAGGAAAGTATACTCATAGATGCACCTTCATCTATAATAGTGCCAGATACAATCATATTATAAACCTGTACTTTGATCTGGAAAGGCACATAGGAAGGAAGACGACATCCTGCCAGTCGATTCTAACCAAAGGAAGTGACCAAGCTACTTGGAGGGGCTACCGTAAGAATGGGAGATTACCCCCTTGAGTTACGAGAACGGGAGGATTTTCCTCATATCTTGATGGAACAGGAGGGTTTCCTCCAAGCTCATTGGAATCTAAAGAAACGAAAAGAACCTGAGTGGTATCATACTCACTCTCTGCGAGAAAGGTACGATTAACTAAAGGTGAAATCGGGTCAACTGTTTCCTCGACCTATGATTGGTCAGGTATAGACTCATGGGATTCACATTCAGAGAGAGTGGGTTTGACCGACGATTGATTTGGGTCAGTCACTTCATCAACTACTGAAGGATTAAGGGAGAGTCTCCTGTAACCAGATGGAAGTCGCCGTGGAGAAGCCAAAAGGTTATCCAACACTTTTTTAGCTTCATCCAAATAGGGACAAAGGTGAATGGGGTGATTCCCTTCATATAACCTACAAGGAAACTTAAGTTTACCCTTCTTTCCATGAAATTTACTACCACTAGTTGATGGTGTGTCACCAACATGATCTCCATAAGTTGATGACGCAGGATGATGTGAGCAAGATGACCATTCTTCTAAGATCTGAGGAATACCAGAACAATTTCGAAGAAGATGGTATCTCGTACAAAGTTTGCAAGGATATCAAAATTTGTGAGGCTTATCGGACGGTTTCTCATCAGAAGTTACATTTGAAGCAATGGTTGCTTGGCTGCCCCCCTGCTGAATTTTCTTCTTCTTCTTATCCACCTGGTAACTAGTGTCAATACTTTCACCAGGCGAAGATGAATAATGGGAGGAATAAACAACCGATGAAGAAGGTGAAGGGTCAACTTTAGGATCAACTAGAGGTTGATTTTTTCTAGTTGTAGGAATATTCAGTTGCGGGGCCAAGGAGGTTGAGAAAAACCATACTAGAAAGCTGATGGTAAGTCCTGGAAGGGACAATGTAGCCATATAAGGAGCACCAATATTTCCGAAAGGAGGAAAAGTAATAGGATTCCCATCAAAAGAAATTCGTTAATCGGTGGATTGCGGAGTTGTTGTCATATGTTTAAACCTAATATCAACTAAGGAGTCACATGGAGGATGTTATCCATGGTAAATTAATTTACTTTAATCAAAATAACATAACAAAACAAAAGAGGGATAATCTAGGTAAAAGGATTACCAAGTAACTGTGAACTTCAATATGCTGCCTTAGTAAACCAAGGACTTAACATCCGTGCAGGCAATCTTCCCAAATGTCGTTTTTGATGTATCACAATATACAAGGCGGCCGATTCAGTTACCTATGGATGGATAGCAACCTAATGTAGTCCTCCCAAATATACCCGAAAGTACATGGAGGTCCAATCCTTGTTAGCACTATCTAATGCGAAACTTCACAGTGAGAGCATTCCCTTATACTTTTCGTACTATAACACTACCTGATATACCCGAAAGTATGTGGACGAGCTACGATATACTTACGTACGTGGAATGAGGTATCACACTCAAAAGGTATTTCAGACCATTAGCGATAGATACTATGTTTAACGACGCCGAAACACGTCTCTAGCCTAGACCTCTAAATGTTATGTGTTAAGTTACAATGCTCCATTAGGTTAATTGAGATAAATTTTAAGTTGATCTTCTTGAGAATTTTTCTTTCAAGGTTCACTACATGATGTATGTTTGCAATTCCTAGAATTCAACTAACATGAGAAACATTCTTTCATCCAATTAACAATGAAACCATAGCTAGTAAGGGATAGAGCAATCCGATATTTGACAAAGAGCAAAGAGCACACCTAATGCGATTTCCCTAGCTATTCCTATCAAGCATTCACAAACTAAAATATGCACAATGCAAGTTTTTCTTTTCAATCCCTTTAGTGTTTAAAAGAACAAAAAGGAACTAGATCCACAAATGATCAACTGATGCTTTTCACAAGAAACGAAGGCTTTACCACAGTTTCCTTTTCAAAGAAATGAAGACTTTACGACAATTATTTTTCAAAAAATTAAAGACTAATCAATGTAAGCTAAATTTGATAATGAATTGATAATGATAAATAAATCTCTTATGAAACACTAAACAATCAAGGTCAAAGTAGGACTAGGAGGGGAAATGCAAATTGATTTCAGAGGCATAAAAAACTTTGATCTTTCAACAAACAACATTAGAAGCAACTTTGGAAAAATCAAGTAAAAGATGGGTTTTTTAGCTTGAAAGGGACCAACATAGCCCTGAGTGGGAGACAATGCATTGCAGAGCACTTTCTCTAAGCCAAGGGTGCACTGCAGTGCACTATCCCCTGACCAAGGGTGCACTGTTAACAAAACATTCCTAGAATAGGCATTCCAGTGCAAATTTTTTTACCAAAAAAGCTTCAAAATGACTGAAAAGAGATCAATGGAATTTGTACCTACGGATAAATACATCTTCCCTAAGTGAGTAGTCACACTTAGAACAACAGAAAGAAAGTGGCTTAGCCTTTTCCTGTAATAGATAGATGAGATGAAGGGACTTACTTGTAATATTTCACTTCCTTTGAATTGCTCCCATCGCTCCCACTCGAGCTGAATCCACTCAATTGGTACCTGTCGACAAAAACAGAAGACGAAAACAATCAAAGAATACGATCTATCTATTATAAACAAATGGAATCGAAAACATTTAAAGATATATGCATCATAGATATGAACAAGAATATGGGAAAAGGATCAAACAACTTTATTGATGCAGAAGGAGGAGTTACACCCGATGCGGTTCGATCCCGTGTCACTCATCCATCTTCAGTCCAAACCCTCGTCACACCAAAAGCACATCAATCCCGCAGCATAACATTACTTGACATGAACTCAAATCTCAAACCAATAGTATTTCTCTACAATCTCCAAATTCCAACCCCCTTGATCACTATGATGAGTGGTCAATTTATAGGGAAATTTAGGTCATTATGTCATAAATTGAGCATTGAATGGCTTTCCAAAATTGGAGTTAGTTTCCATGGAGAATGGGATGAGAGGATAAAGGGTTAATTGATCTATAGCCTATCCAAATTCGACCTCATAGGATGAGATAAGAGCTGGGCATCCTTCTAGAATGCTCTAGAATTAAGGAATATTCCCAGAATCCAATGCCAATTTCGCTCATTCTCGCCCAGCGCAGGTCAAAGTGGGTCTAAGTGCACTGCAGTGCATGCCTGAATGCGCCTACCTACTCTGCAGTGCAGTTACCCCTGACAAAGGCTACATTGATGTCCCAAGGAGGCATTTCAGCAGGGTTTCAAGCTAGGAAACTTCCATGGATGGAAGCTTTCAATTTGATGACTTGTCTATGGCATGTTATAACTAAATTAGGGTTTCATGAGCCCTAATTGTATTAATCTGATCGTCGGGAGTGATGTGCCCGAATAGACCTGTAATAATGGGTTTTTATAGATATTATAAAAGATTCCTAGAAGTATTTTCCAAGATCATTCATCCTGATACATATGTAGAAAAAAATAAAATAAAATTGGAATAAACATAAAAGTGTGAGGAAAGCTTCCAATTGTTAATGAAATTACTTACTAGTGCATACATTCTCAGGATTGCTAACCCAAAGGGAGGAGGAAGTGTTTAAATAAGTGGAAACATAGTTGGAGCATCTGGAAGCAAGTGATGGTGGGGGGGATACTTGTTAGAGGAATTAAAGAAGAGGATCATCCATCTATATACTACTAGGAAGAAAATATTGGTTGATAAGGGGAAGATATGGAGGAAAAAGAGAAGAGTTATTTGGTTGAAAAATGGAGATGAAAATATGAAGTTTTTTCAACAATTTGTAAAAGGTCAGCAAGCTCAAAATAACATATCGGATTTGGATGATCCAGAAGGTGGTAGATCTTTAAATTTTGAAGATATCGCCAGGTTGGGAAAAAAACGCTTCATAAATATGTATAAGGAACTTTCTGAAGTGACCACTGTTGAATTTATCTCATTGGATCGATCATTCCCTAGGTATGAAAATGAAGAAGACAAATGGTTCTTAATGAATATCTTATCTTAGGTTGAATTACAAAAGGTTATCCATAGTTTCTAAAAACACAAAAGCCCTGGACTATATGGTTGGTTGGTTGCATTCTTCTTTGGGCTATATGATATCTTAAGGGGGGATCTCTTAAAGGTGGTCAAGGATTGCATATAATCAGATATGATGCTTGATTCTTTCAACTCCACATTTATTTCCCTCATCCCCAAGACTGAATCTCCATGTTGTTTTGACAATTTCAAGCCCATATCTTTATGCAATTGTATTTGTAAGGTCATAGCCAAAATTATAGCCAACAAGCTTAAGTCGATCCTCTCTAAAAATGTTTCTAAGGAACAATTTTCACTCATGAAAGGATGACAGATACATGAGGCAATTGGGGTTGCATAAGAAGGTATTCATAGTTTAAAAGCTAAGAAAATTAAGGGCTTGGTGATTAAAATTAAGTTTTCCAAAGCATATGACATATTCAGTTGGATATAGATTAGATTGTTATTGACTTATTTGGGATTTGAAGTTCATTTTATAAATTGGGTCATGTTACGCATAACCACTCTAGAATTTGATGTGCTTATTAATAGGGTGGCATCAACATTATTTAATGCTCAATGTGCCTTGAGGTAGGGTTGCCTTCTTTGTTCGCTACTTTTCTTGCTAATGACTAAGGGCCTCACTGGATTGTTGGTTGAAGCAAAAAGGAGGGGTGACTTAAAGGGTGAAATTGTAGAAAATGATTTAACAAGCACTCGTTTGTTGTTCATGAATTATATTCTCTTATTCTGTGATAGGGCTAAGAGGGATTTAGCTTCCATCAAAGGAGCCTTATCACTCTTTGAGAAAACTACAGGCATGCAGGTAAATATTCAAAATTTTATTCTCCTTGATTGGTTTATCTAAGGATGAGTCAACTAATGCTCATACTTTGTTTCCAATCTAACATTTTTGATGAATTACTTAAGTATCTTAGGTTCCACCTAAAACCCAATGATTATAGAAAGGATGATTGGATCTGGCTTGCAAAAAAAATTGAGAATAGACTAAAAGTCGCGGAGCTTTAGAGGGTTGTCTAGAGCTGGAAGATTTCTCCTTATAAAATCAGTACTGGAAGTTATTCTAATTTTTTTGATGTCTTTATCTTGGATAGAAAAAGGTGTTTTGAATGTTTCCCATAAGACTTGTTACATATTTTTATGGATGGGATAAAAGGAAGGTTGGGATTTCCCTTGGGTTATATGGGATAAATATCATTTCCACAGATGTAGGGAAGATGGGGTCTGAAAAAGCTGCAGATGTTTCCTAAGGCATTGGCAAAAAAACTTTGTTGGAAGTTGTTATCCAAAAATAGTCAGTGGACATAAGTCGTGTCTAGAAAGTACATTCATCTAGTTACTCTTGAAGAATGGATAAGGATCTCGAACAAGTAGAGGTTGAATGTATCAGTTATATGGAAAGAAGTTTTAGAATCTTTTTCAATGGTTGAAGAAAGTTTATTTTGGAAAGTTGGAAATAGAGAAAAGTTGAGGATTGGTATCGATCCATGGGTGGGTTGCAATGAAAACTTTTGTTTACCCTGAGAGATGATTGAATTTCTTAGTACTAATGCTAGGGTCACTCTTAACTAGATGGTTGATAATGCTCACACTAGTATGTGGACACAAGGCTGGGTTGATGCTAATAAACTTAACTGTCCTATTGAATACATAGGTCATTATCATAATTATACTACAACTCTCAACATCTCCCATGTTTGCCTTAGAGACAGGTAGGGCTCTTTGTGCTGGGTTCATTCTCCTTTTGGGAAATATTCACCAAATGAAGGTTACAACTATATCATTGATGACAGGGGAGGAGAGGTGGCCTAGTGGTGGAGGAAACTATGGAAACTAAGTTTCCTATCTAAAGATAGATTTTCTTGGTGGTGCATATTGGGAAATAAGGTCCCTAATAGTGACAATATAAAAAAGAGAAATATGGCAGGGAAAAGCTAGTGTGTCCTCTACAAAAACACTAAGGAGACTATGGATCACCTTTTCCTTTACTGCCCCTTCTCCTTGGTTGTACAAAACATTTTTCAAGGATGCATGGGTCTAGCTACAAAGTGGTAAGGCACATCTTGTAAGAACGCTTGGAAGGAGTGGTACGAATAGCAAAATCCTAAAAAAAATAGGAGTTCTCTGCCTATTATCAGTCGGGGTATATGGATCTCTAGAAATAATGACATCTTTCAAAAAAGTCAACCACTCTGGATAGAGTGATAACACAATATATGGCTATTTTTGTTTCAACTTATGGGCCTATTCATCACCCACGTAATATCACAGAAGAAGTTATTAATCACTCCTATCCATGGGCCTACTTTGATGAGGTCTCTTTGGATGGAGGAGAGTGTGGGGAGTGGGGTTGGCGGTATGTGTTATACCTTAGGGATAATCATTTCTTCAAGCTATAGTCTGGGTTAGGCAGAAGAAAACATAAGTATGTCGAACTCCTCTACCTTAAGCTTGTTCTCTTGTTTGCTATTGAGAATGGATGTCGGCAGTTGTAATTTTTTGGAGACTCAAAGATTGCTATCAATTGGTTTAATGAGATTATAGAATGTCACATACACACACTTCATCCTATCCATGAATATATTTTAAAATTAAAGGTTTCTTTTAGTAGGATTCTCTGTTGCCATATCTATGGGGAAAGGAACTCAAGTGAAAAAACTCTCTCTAAGGAATTCAATGAACATAATATGGGCACATGGAAGATCATGGCGTGGCTAGATCAGACCTCCTATGAGTATTATCACAGACCTTTCACAAAGGATCTGTTGATGGACACTTTACTAGACTGATCACTTATTACACAAACGTTCTTCACGAGCTAAAATTCCCAGGCAATTGGGAGGATATTGTATATACTTTCTAATATTTTATGATGATAATTAATATCTGCTAATAGACATTAGTACGTTTGGACACAAAAATGGCCCTCATCTGATGCCTGATCTTATGATCCTTTTTAGACTGGTTGATGATCAACGCTTTTTTTAATGCACTTTATTGCATATACAAAATGTATTTTTCATCAAATTCTTTATGAAAATTATGATATTTTCTTTAGAATAAAGAAAAAACATATTATCTATAAAAATATATTTAAATATAAAACCATTTTTATATTCCATAGATGAATAAATTAATTAAAAAAGTAATCACATTATGAAAAAAACGATGATAAATATTAGATTCGAACTGAAATCAAAAAAATATATGATGTTTCTATTTTTTATATATATAGTATAATATTATTATATAATTATATAATATATATATATATATATATATATATAGATATATTAAAATTAAATTATAGAATATAATGATTAAATTTGGAAAAAAATAATTTTCTTAAGGGTGAATGTATGAAGGTGGGTTACACTTTTAGGCCAAATGTGGTGATGAAATTTCAAAAATTTACTCTTTTATTGAATTGAAACCTTCAAAATTAATATAAGCATTGTGAATTTTGATTCAAAGTAAAAAGACAGATTGTGGATAATTATGTTGTTGTCCTAATGATAATTTTTACAAAAAAATTTAATGTCACATCATATGTCAATTTTCCATTAAATGAAATGATTGTCCTTGCAAATTTTCACACATATTATGAGGTATGTGTATGTTCATGTAGCGTAACTTAGTCTAAAATGTGTAATTTTTAAAATATATATATGAACATGATCTACACGAAGAGAACTAAGTTTTTCATAGTAAAAAATTATATTTTTTATTATTTTTTGAAGTTGCTGAAGTAATATTTCAATTGCATTTTGTAGACACGTGTTTGTGTAAGGTTTTTTTTCAACTATTTAAATAAATTTATAACCAATAGCACCCTTTTTAAGATGACTCGTAAACAAAAAATAGTGATATTTTAACAAAAAATCGTTGTATATAGTTTATGTTATTGATTTTTTATTCAACCTCTTTTAAATTGTCCAAAAAATTCAAGCATTATGTTTAAAAGAAATTAAATGAAAAATATCATATCAATTTGAACATGTCAAACTCATATGCCATTGGATAGACAATTCTTTCGTGAATCTAACATGATCAACTCCGCCACCTAAGGACAATCTTTTCTCTAAGTCTACTATCTACGGTACAAAATGGTGTTGCAGAAAATTTTACAGAAGGGGTGCTGAAAATGTGGATTTCAGTACCTTAGATGCTCGATCAAGTGTTTAAAATGCTCGATTGAACACTTAAAATTTAAATTCAAATAGCTCGACCGAGCAATTTTTTTAGCACTCTTGGAGCTTGATTGAGCCCTTAAAATTGGTTCAATCAAGTGCTTAAACTACTTGATCAAGCCCTCTCTTTTTTCACCTAAACTCGCGCTCCCTTGCCAAAAAGTGTAACCTAGATCAATGCTATGACCCTTAAAATTAAATTAAGACTTTTTATTCCAAATAAATTTTTAATATTGAGTACTTAAAAGAAAATGTTGTTTTAACTTGATTTGTAAAATGTTGTTGAGTCACAATAAATCTTACAATATTTTGAAATCTTTTATTATATATTATTTTAATTTTTCAGTTTATATTAATATTACTAGTTTAGTGCATAAAATTATGAAATAGATTGAAATTGATATAAAATATGCTAAGTTAGTCACACTACTCACATATTATCCACATATTAAATATAAGATGTACTCTATGAAACTCAGTGTAGGAATTTAGACTATCTACAAGGTGAGGCCTATGTATCGTTGATACAAATATAAAGAAAATGGTAATCACTATGGAGTTTCCATAGTTATTGTGGCAAATGACTAATAGAATATACTTTACTTCTTTTATTCGGTGGTCAAATGTTGTATTCAACTATGAAACTAAAAAATGCATCAATAAAGAAACCCCTTCACATCTAACTAGAATTAGGATTAGAATTTTTACATGTGTCAACTCCTAGCCAAAATTATAATTTTACCCCTATACAATTTTCTTAAAATTCCACATGATATTAATTCCAAAAGTGTGAGTAATATGACTTAACATAACTTAACATAACATCTAATTAGTATCTTCTTGGTAAACAAAATTACCTAAGAAAAACTTTCACATGCTAACTCTAATTGAGGTGACACTTCTCCCATTGAAAAACTTTCAATATTAAGAACATTGTCCAAAGGTTAACAACTTCGTTCTTAATCTCCAATTTGTTAAATCTTATGAGTAGAGATATATTAAAAAATATTATATAGGAATGATTCAATGAAGCTGCACACATAATATATGTGATATTGCAAAAATATTTTGATCTATATTTATAGTGATCAATGTAATAAAAAGATTGTTATTATTAAATAATATTGTAATATAAAAGTTGTTATTGTTAAATAATATTTTAGATACAAGGTAATGGAAAGGTTGTAAAATTGAAAGAGATGAGACAAAGGTTAATTTTATTAATATCTTAGAATGATATGTTGATATATGTTGATATATGTTGATGATTAAGGTAACAAGTGTTGTAAGGAAGTTTTGTTCCTGCCACACAAGTTACAAATTATGCTTTCAACAAAATTGCAAATTGATATATGAAGTGGAAAAATTAGTTGCCTATTAAGGAACAATCGCTTGCATAAATTTCTGCCCATTTACATTTTTACTCATACTCATTAAAGCCCTGAAACACACATAAATAATGATGGTTAGTAAGTCCATGTAAATATATTCTTTTACATATTGTTCCTATCCATTTTTTATGTAAACATTTGTTTAAATTATGGTGGGTGGTAGGTGGTGTTAAATATGTTATTTAAAATAAATATTGATTTTTTTAAAATTAAATATTACAACTTACATGGGTCAATACTAAACTAATAATAGTCATTGTAAGAGTCCTGTCTTGGCAAAGACTAATAAAATAGTTAAGAAAAAAAATTCATAAACTAAAATTTCTGAAATACATTAACAAAATTAAATCTCATTTGTATGCAATGCCCATAGTGACCCTTATTAATTTGAATAGTTCTTACTAACAGTGATCAATA
>APFE030951841.1:236864-250381 GCA_000404065.3 Pinus taeda | reverse complement strand
AACCTGGTAATGATGAATTGGTCTATGAATTCAATAATGGCTTCAGAATTTGTTGTCTTTAAAGGAATTGCTTCAACCCACTTGGTAAAATAATCAGTAGCGGTAAGGATATAATTATGTTGTTTGGAAGAATGTGGAGTAATTTCTCCAATGATGTCCAATCCCCATTGCTCAAACGATTGTTCAATGTTGACTGGTTGCAAAGGGAAGAATGGTTTCCTTTGTCTTCCACTAGAAGTTTGACAATTTCGACATTTCCTTACATATTCATTAGCATCTCTAAACAGAGTGGGCCAATAATATCTAGCATGGATGATTTTGTGAGCTGTTGTATCAGCTCCAAAGTGTCCTCCTGCCGGTCCATCATGTAATTCCTGCAAAACCTTTTGTGTCTCAGATTTTTCTAGGCATCTTAATAAAATTGAATCATAGTTTTGCCTAAAATGCACATCATCAATAATTGTGAAATTTTTTGCTTTCAATCTAATGGCCCTTTTGCTTTTGTAAGACAGGTTAGGAGGTGCATATCCATTTTTCAAATAAAATATTAAGTCAGCGTATTGTGATTCAGAGTCAGTGATACTTATCTGGTTGATCTCTTCGGTTTGATCTGTATCACCTGATTCTAAATGTTGGATGCTCATGCCAACAACCTGCAAAAACCTTGGCCTCTAACAATCTTTGCTGGTTTATTTTCTAAGTCATACTCTTGAAGTGTTGTCACCCAATTTGCCCTTTTTTCACCCAATTCTCTTTGGATTAATAGTTGCCTTACTGAAGGGAAAGGAACTATAACTTTTGTATGGGTTTTTAAAAGGAAGGGTCTGTAATGTTTGACAGCTTTATATATAGCAAAGGCTTGTTTTTCTACTTCGGAGTAATTTAATTCAGCACCCTGAAGATTTGAACTATAGAATGAAATGGGTGCTTCCAAATTGTGATTGTTGATCTATGTGAGTACTGCTGCATAAGACGAATCAGATGCGATAGTATACAATGTAAAATGATTAGAAAAATTAGGGGTATTTAAAGCGGGGGCATTGATTATTGATTGTTTGATCAAATCAAACACTTCCTTTTCTGTCGATCCCCATTTAAAGACTGAATTTTTCTTAATCATAGTTTGAAGTGGAAAAATGATTTGAGAAAAGTCTGGAACGAACCTTTTAACAAAATTAATTTGGCCTAAAAATGACTGCATGGATTTTTTATTATGAGGAAAAGGGATTTCAAAGATTTCTTTGATCCTATCCGGATCAATATAAATTCCATCTTTAGAAACAATAAAGCCTAAGAGCTTTCCTTGACCAAGAGCGTAAAAGGATTTTTTAGGGTTAAGAGAAATACCATATCTCTTGCAGCGTTGAAAGATTTGATTTAAATCATGCAAATGATTGGACCTCTCTTTAGAAAATACAGTAATATCGTCTAAGTAAACGACTACTGTTTTGTTAATCAACCCTTTAAAAGCTATATCCATCGCCCTTTGAAATGTGGCCCCTGCATTAATAAGTCTGAAAGGCATTTTTTGATACGCATAAGTTCCCCATTTTGTTCTGAATGTGGTTTTGAGTCGGTCGTCAGGATGGACCAAAATTTGATTATATCCTGAAAAACCGTCCAAAAAGGACATTAACTCAGAGCCTGCCACTGATTGGAGTATCTGCTCCATAGTGGGTAATGGGAAGTTATCTTTTAGGCTTGCCTTATTTAAATTTCTGAAATCGATACAAATCCTTATGTCGCCATTTTTCTTTCTGACTGGCACCATATTGGAGACCCAGTTTGAGTGCTGAACGGGAAAAATAAACTTAGCTTTCAAGAGTTTATTGAGTTCTGATTTTATTTGACTCTCTAAGTTTGGATGTATTTTTCTCATCTTTTGTTGAACTGGTTTCTATTCGGGAAGCATTGGAATGGTATGCTGTATAATGGATGTATCATATGTTTTCAAATCGTCATATTTCCAAGCAAAAACATGTTTATTTTTTCATAACAGTCTAATGAATGCTTCCTTTTCTTCCATGGAAAGTCCTAATCCAAAATTAATGTTTTGAGGAGTTTTCTCAGTGCCAAGGTTTATCAATTCAAACCTTAAGGTAGAGCTCTGGAGCTTTGTATTGGTCACAGGTTTAAACCTGTCTTTAATATCGTAAAGATCCTCAAGCTTCACCACAAGCTTTGGGATTGAATTTTCCTCATGCTTACCTCGCATTTGAATATCATGTTCGCTTTCCTCAATGATTTGATCATCATAGGATTTTTCGGAGGTTAAAAACTGTAAAATGTCTTGATCGTGGTTGAATACTCTCCAATTAGTGACATTGTCAGGAATTGATGGCCTAAAAAGTAATTCTACTGAAAATATATCTGGGTATAGTCTTCGGAAGGGAGGAGCTTGGAAGCGACATTGGCTAGCAAGTCGGCTACTGAATTTTGAGACCTGGGAATGGAAGAAATATTGAATGCTAAAAAGTGGGAGGTGAGTTCTTGTACCAGTGATTGATAATGTTTGAGATGGTTAGAAAGACAATGAATTGTATTCCTTACCTGCTTAACAATGATCTCAGAATCTCCAAACACTTTCAAGTATTGGACTTTGAAGCCAATCACTTTATATAGTCCTTGGACTAATGCTTCGTACTCAGCTGTATTATTTGTGCATTCAAACTCTAGCCTGCAGGACAGCATTGTTTTTTCTCCTTGTGGGCTAACCAAAATACATCCTGCTCCTGATCCTTCTCTAGACTTGGACCCATCGAAATATAAAGACCAAAATAATGAATTATCTACATTTTTATTTACAAAATCCTCAGTAACATTAACACATCTAGACTTATCATTCTGTGAAAATTTTTCAATTTGTGATGTGAAATTGTTTACCGAGAAAGGAGATGGCTGGGCAATATAATTGCCAAAAAATGATTCAAAAGAATAATTTCCTAAGATATTGTTGTTAAATGCAACTGGTTGGTTTTGTTTTTCAAACTCTGTAACAGTGTGGGTCATGTGTTTCTCCCAATCGATCTTTATTTGATTCGGCTTTCCCTTATAGGGGAGCCACATATGGGACCAATCGGTGGAAATATACCCATGGAGCTTTTCTGACCAATCCCTGCTTAAAATTAAACCATAGAACTCAGGTATATCGGCGATTAAGATATCAATCCTTTGAACCACTCGTGGATCTGCCGATAACCTGATTGTAACAGAGTTTATTTCCCCTAAAACCTGAACTTTAGTTCTATCTAACTGCACAATGTGAATTGAGGATTTCTGAGGTTCTATGTTCAGTTTAGAACAAACTGAAGCTGGCATTATATTGGATGATGCCCCAGAGTCAATTAAGCAGTTATGCAGATTTCGATTGTAAATTTCATATGTTAAGAGGAAAGGATGAGTGTGGGAATTTGATCTATCTCCAATTAGAATTGTATCAGTTGCCTCAACTCTACCAGAAGGTGGTTGTCCTGAATCGCTTGCATCTTTAGTACTGGGAAGAGGCGAAGAAGGAACTGCATTGAGTTCTTTGAGAAGCAATTTTTGTTGATGTTTTAATTTACTGAGTTCAAACATGGTGATTTTTGCCTTAGTCTTTTTCATATCATCAACAATATTATAGTCCATTGAATCGGATACCACCAACGTCTTAGATGATGTAGGTATATTGGAGGATGACGGTTTATTTTGAGATACTGTTGCGGATGGCTTCCTTTTGGGTACCTTTTCCTTTGTAGTATTGGTACCAGCACTCCTTTTCTTTGGATTGGCCTGAACAGGTTCAGGAGTAGCTTTACTCCTGGTAGTTACAGGAAAGGCTTCTTGCTCGGCTTCAGTATCGGAATTATGAAGTATAAAGTCCCACATTCCATGACATTCAACGACTTCCTCTTCTTCTAATTCATCAGATGGTGTAATTGTTTCTTCTTCTTCTTCTTCCTCAGGATCTAAATCTGCAGAGGATATAACATTTGGAGGCTTGGACTCAGGTTTTTTAAAATTCCTATAAGGTTTCTTTGTTGAGGACTATGCTACTTGCTTCTTAATCTCAACCATTTCATTTGACATGGTTTTGAGGACTTTTTGAAGGCCCTCCATGTCGTATGGATCCTTGGTGATCTTCTTCTTTGAATCATCCTCAAAAGACACTTTTTTGGATTTTCGTTCCTCTAGAGCAGCTTTCTTTTCCAAAGCGATTACACGTTTTTTGACAGCGAGGGCTTCTTTCATGTTCTCAGCCAATGTAGGTTGTTTATCCCTATCTATAAAAATGGCTATGTTTGAGGGTAAGGCTGTAATATACCATTCGCTTCTAATTTGTTCGCTTGGCTTATCATCGGTAGGGATTTTGTTCAAGAGTTTGTTAAATCGGGAGTTAAACTCCTTAATTGGTTCTCTTGACTCAATTCTTAGATTGGAAAGGTCGTTGATGAGTGTAGCCAAGGATCTATCATCGTCGTATTTGGTAAGAAACTGTTCCTGAAAGATATTCCAACTGGTGATGGATCCAACGGGCAAGGAAAAATACCAAGACCCTACTGATCCTTGTAATGTGTAGGGGAACAATCTAACTACAACATCTTCTTCAGTTACTCCCTTCAAATTAACTAACAAAATGAAATTATTTATGTGTTCCTCAGCTAATGTTCCAGCATCTGGATTGAACTTTGGTAACCATTTCTCAGGATAATCGGGTAATGGATGTAAAGGCGCAGGAATAGTGACTACACCTGGACTTCTCCATGGTCTTTGAGCCATTTTGGGAGTACCAGCGATTGCCTGTGGTGTTCCAGGTGATTGGGGAGGAGGTAGAAATGAAGACTGAAAGGATTGTGATGTTGGAGGTGAAGTCACTTGGTGAACAACAATATGTAATGGTGAAGTGGGTGTTTGACTTCGCACAGGTGATGATGAGATGGAAGATGATGGAGAAAAGGTTTCACTACCAGAACCTTCAGTGCTCTTTTTAATCCTTTTCCTTTCGGGCAAAGGAAACTCAGGTGGTTCAATACCGAGTTTTTCGCTTTGAAGTCTGGTAAGGTGATGAGGTAAGTGGAATTGTGAAGTCTGACTGCCTTGTGATACTTCAGATCTAGGAGGTGAAATCGATAAGCCTTGAAGTTTCTGGATGATAGATTGAACTTCAGGGGACTCCGGGCTTAAATGTTCTGAAGTAGGATGAATTTGAGCAGTAGTGGTTGATCCTTCCTCTTCTCGTCTGGATACTGGTGTTTTAGCATGCAAACGAGAGATCCGAGGAGAGGTGGAGGGTGATTTACTCTGTGAATGGTCTGTAGGTTTTGGCTTACTCGCCATTCATAGCGGACGACCCTCCTTCTAGCGCCAGAAATGTTGATGCCCCGAAAATCGTTGTATCAACATTGGGGGATAACCACCCAGTCCGGACCTTAATATAGCTCCTTTTCCATTTGGGATGGTGGCTTCGACTGGATATAATGGGACCAGTTTCCCAATAATGAATAAAAGGGGTGGATGAGCGATTGGTTATCTAATCTAATGATAGGCGAATAACTTAATCTATCAACAAAATAAAAGAACTAATACTAATCCCGGGAAAAATTATTCTTTAGAAATGCAGCGTTTGATGATATTTGTCTATTAACAGGCATATAGATGACTCTATCAAACAAACATAGATATTTATTCATTCAAAGACTACTTTATCTAAATAGTTAAACAAAGTTTTTAACACAAGATTACTGCACTTATCATTTATATCATCGATACACATATGATTAGAAGAGAAACACACTATAAACATCCAATAGTGGAATGAATAAAGAATGTTGTTAAAACACATATATATATCCGATAATAGCAAGAGCGATCAAATGACAATTCATATAAAAAGAATGAGTTCAGACATAGATAATAGTACCATATGAGCTGCTAATCACTCCCAATATCAATCGCTATTTGAAATTCTTCCTCCAACGTAGAAATACTTTCAAACAAAGACAGTAGTGCACATTTGCATAAAAGCTTCTTTATCAAAATCAGAATCATTGGTCTAGTTTTATAAAAGAATATCCCTGAAGTACAATAGTGCAACTTCAGGTTTTAAGTCATATACAAAACTTTACGACCCTTTCTAAATACATGAAAGGGTCTATAAATACTAAACTAATCTAAATATCTATGAAAATAAAATCCTACTTAATTGGTATCAATTGATGATAAATATCTGTTTGCAGTGATCTGGTAGTCAGCGGCATGAATCATCATTCAGGCTGTTTGCCTTTAAACCTGAGTTGACTTATCGCAAGCATTGGCTCCACTTCGGGTGGTCTGTTGAGGCGAGAATTGAGTTGGGCGCCATAGGTGGCATCGTGAATATCGGGAGCGATATACCCGATTGCATTTGTAAGGCATTTGAGGGCGGCTCTCTGGCTGTGTGGTTTGACTAAAAAGAACCAGTAGGCGTCCCATGTTAAATTGTTAATTCCTGCAATTAACCTTCCATTTTTCTCTAATTCTGGATAACATGACTGCTCCAATGTTTTTGCTGCTGTCAATTTACCTGGAGTACATTGAGAGATCATGTTAGACAAGTAAAGAGTATTATTAACCAAATCAACCAAATTACTAGTGGTTGATTTGCATCTTGAAATTTCTCTTTCTTCCTTCATTAACTGAGACTACCATTCTGTAAATAATATCTCTTTATGCGATTCTAAAATCCTTGGTAAATTAGCCGCCTGTCCCTGATCGGTATCTTGCCACTCAAGAAAATTGGTCAATGTTTCTTCGGCTTGATCCAAGTCTGTTCTAGCTTTTTCCGATTTATCACTTATTGATGTAGTTAAATCGCATAATGGTTCCGCCTGGGTGATTTGTTGACATAGAAGCTTTATCTGATTTATCAATCCCTTGTTTATCTGTAATGCCTCTACTTTGAATTCATCTATCTGTGGAAGCTTCTTTGCTTTCTCTAGCTGGGCTGATAACTGAGCAATCTGCTCATCTTTTGACTTCAGCATTTGTTCATTTGATGCTTTTAGTTGCGTCAATGCCTCAGATAGTTGCTTCTGCTTTTGAACTGCGCTGTCATCAATCCTCTGTTTCTCTTCCTACAGTTGTTTAGCCAATTGGTTATTTATTTGTTGTTGTACTACCAATTGCTGTTCTGCTTGCTCCGCCTTTTGCTGTGCTTCTAATAGTTGCGCTTGTAGTGAAAAGATCTCTTGTTCTTTTGTCTTCAATAAACTGCTCACCTCTGATGCCTTGTCTATTGTTGCCGCCGAATAGGCTCCAGCATATTGTGATAGTTTTGTTAAATCATCAGAGGGGTCAAATTCCTCTTTCCGAAGCACATTGCCCGTCACTGTTTGTTCTGGGAATAAGGAAGGTTGACCAGTCCTTCTCCTCTTCCTCTGTCGTTTCACCACAGCTTTATGTCTTGGGCTATAGAAGACATCTAAGGGAGGAATTTCTTCTGTTTTCAAAATAACCTGGTCAGAGGGATCCTTTGGGATTATCTCTAGTTCTTTTGAACTGGGTAGGACGTTGGTTTCACCTGAAAGCTATTTTGAAGTTGCTTCCTGTGTATTAACCTCCTTTGATGTCTCGTCATATTTAGAGAACTCAAGATTGCCGATAATTGAATTGAATTGCTACCATTCCTAGAGCAATTTCGGGTCAATTTGAGTATTTTCATTCACATTTATGCTGCTCTGTTCCTGCTCTTTCGCCTGGGTCTCCTCTTATCTTTTCTCATGCACTTCTTCCTGTTGCTTTGATGTAACAGGAGGTTCCTTAACAAGTTGTTGCTCAGGCTCGCTTGATTCTGTTGTTGGTGTTGTCGTTAACAGATCTAGAGGCAGAGTTTGCAACCTCTGTTCTCTAAGTCTGTTGAATTCAACTAATCCTTCATCTTTGTATTCATTTATAGCCAGCGATCTAACTTGGTACATTGACTCGGCTGATGAGAACAAGTCCTCGAACCTATCTTCTTTATGCTCGAACTTGGTTAATTTGGCCTGTTCGAGTGCATTATAGGCGACTTTGCGTGGATCAAATCGCCTACTAGGGAGAGTTGCCAGAGTTAATGACTTTATTTTTTCAGATTCTTTCTCTACATGTTTGAAATCATGTAGAGTGTAGATACCACATCTCAGGGGAAAAGAGGGCCAGACCTGCTTCTTATTCTTCTTTAGAGTTTCTGTAACTCCATTGGAGATAATCTGATAGGCTATCTCCCTGGCCAGCAGTTTATCAGGTATGTACAAAGGAAGAACGTGAGGTTTGGCTTGACTGCCAAAAATTCTGATATAAGTGAACTTTTCCTCCCCGAACCAACTTCCTATTGATGTCAAATCAATCCCTGCTTGGTAGGAAATCTTAGGGGCAGGCTTATTAAAGATAGAATGATGAATGGGCAACATAAAGCGGTTGCAGATTTGGTATAAATGGTGCTTGTAGTAGGTTTTCCACAACTTCTGATGGTATATGTGAATGGGCGTGGGGTCTTGCGACGTCCACCTCCATCCGAGCACAGGAAATTCAGATTTAAAACACAGGACATCTAATATATAGGCAATGTAGTAGAATGGGGGAATAATCCTTTCAGTGACACGGGATTTGGTTCTAAAATCAAGAACTGCGGTTGCTATCTTATTAGACAGTATAGTTGCCCAATCCATTATTTCACCATTACACGCCGCTTCCATCAAGGGAACCATTTCTATAGTAAAATTAGCGGAATCATGTAACCCCCACAATCTACACATCATTATCCCAGCATAGCAATAAGGAGAGCATAGAGAATCAACCGAGTACTTACCCGAAGATTCATACTTGTGTTTTGCCGGATTTTGCCTCCATTCCCGAATGGGTTCGGATTGAGTCTCGTTCTCATCTCGGAATTTCTCCAGGAATGCCATGTTGTACTTTTTCTCTGGCACAGGTAAATGATACATTTGCCTCAAATCCTCAGCTTGAAATGAACCGAAGATTCTCCCATCTCTGGTGGTGAGGGTTCTGTCTGTGATTGGGATTTCCTGAATTGCCCATCTCACTACATCCGTATATGGGAGAATTTTTTCCCGAGCCGCTATCCGATGAAGGAAAGAGTTGGCTAAGTCTTTTAGAGTAGCGTCTCATTTTCGTGTGCTATCTGCTGAGGCTTGTACTACTGTCTTCTCTGGTTCTTCGGCTTCAATAAAATTATAGGTACCTTGCCAAGTAGTTTTGCCGAGTCCTAGACATGTAGTATCCGATATTAATCCTTTCTTTTTAGTTCCTGGATCAACGATGATTTGTCCTGTGGCCGGCGAAGCGGACGCGATTGCAGTTTTCTTAGACTTCTTCCCCATTCTGCTTGAATTGGTTACTTCGGAAGAGTTCTGCACAGGATTGATAATGAACGTAATACAGAAAATTGATAGCGCAAATCAAATATGAGTGAGATATATATCGATAAATGCATGGTGAATGATTAGCTTAAGGTGGCCTCGGATACAATCTATGAAAAGATTTTTAGGCTTACTGTTTCATTAAATGGCCGTTAAGACCTGTCAATCCTTTAAATTCCCATCATTTCGATTATTGGCTGAATGATTTGTTTAAGCGTGCCTTAGATGTTTTGGCGGTTGAGCGCAGATGAATGGCCATTCGGAAGATAAATATGAATTAATCGTAATAACTTTGCTTTAAGATTCTTTGAAATTCGCGCTTTTGGCCTTATCGCAATCGGGCGTCGGGGAAATCTTAAATTGTTACATTGGTTGCATTCAGAATCCCCGATCGCCGATAGCGATATCGCATCGCATCAGGAGTCTTGACTGGGGCACCTTAAAAGCATGCATGGTTAATCGTCGATCACCGATAGCGATATCGCATCGCATCGGAGCAAAAAGGAATTTTATTGCGCCAACTTATTATTGCCGATATCCGATAGCCTATTTCGCATCGGAGAAAACCAATGGGTCTTTAAGTTGTGCTTCCTTTTTCATTGCGATATGCGATCTTGCGATCGCTTTATCGCAATGATAAAAGATTAATCATTTATATATAAGGCCTTTAATTGGTTTATCAAAAAGGTTTAGTAATGTTTTTATTTTGTTTCCGGACCTTTTTGAGTAAGACTAAGTTGATACCAATTAAAATTAAAAAGGGACCCATTTCACATTATAGTTTTGGGATAATAATGATATGAAATGGGGGGTTGTTGTAGGGCACAACAATTGGCGATTCTCTGGGAGAAACAGTTATCCCTGAAAAGTATGGAAATACTTAAACTTTTTCAAAATAGAAATTTCATCAAAGGGGAAAATTCTAATATAACTAGGTATACTTGCATTCCAAATAAAATGAAATTATCTTTGCTAATTCCCTCTCTTGTTTAAAATTAGATACATTCTAAATTTATAGGTAGAGCCTCTGCTACCAGCAAACGTTCATAGTTTCGACAGGGATACCTTTTAACCATGTCATTGTCCATTGTCCCATTCATATCAGAGTATGATTAACAGAATGAATTCAAAACATGTTTTTCACATTTTGTATTTCTTTTCTGGTATTCTGTTATTTTGTAAGATAAAAAGCCATTGCCCTGGTTTGGTGGCCAGCTGAGTGACAATGCCATTCACCAGTAATAGTTTAACCGAACAAGCTGGCTCGTGATGAGACCCCTTGTCTTATAATTAAAGCCATTACCCTGTTTTGGTATGAAGTATTGGTAATGTCGGTTAAACTATTTCCCTATGAACATGGTAAGCAGGCTTGTAATAAGACCTCTTATCCTTTATATCCAATATTTTAGAATTACACTCTGAGTAATCACAAACTTTGGTGAGTGGGATGGAAAATTTTCTCCTTAAGAGTAAATGGATGACAAGGTAAGAGTTGAAGATGCTGAAATTGGATTAGTTCCTATTTTGATATTGATAACCTTCTTGTGACCAATTTGAAAACCTAAAATGATTTACAATATTTCTAAACTTTGAGAAGCGTTCACGAAGATTGAAATGTGGTTTTAGAATACAATTATATCTAATTTCCTAGAAATTATCCCTTTTGTTTAAAACTTCTATTATTTTAAAAGTAAATATCACACTACTTGTTTTGAGCAACTCTTTAAGTACAACAAAGGTCAATGGAAGATACCCCACAACTTTATTTTCTAATGTTCCTACAAACTACAAAATTCTATTAAAAGGAGAAGGGGTTACCTCCTCAATTGAAGAATTTCTTTAAGATAAGTCCATTAACAGGTAGAGAATCTCTCAAACATGATAAATCTTGTAATATGAAGGTTGAATGGCCTATCTTTTCACAGATCTGAAATGGCCCGAGCCACATCTTCTAAAACTTGGTGTGTTTTCCCTTATCTTCATGGGCTTTGTCCCATTTCAGAAATAAATCACCGACTTGAAATTGTTTTGAACCAGATGAGACTGAATCAAATGATGACTTGATGATCTGCTGATGTTTCGCATGAATAACCTTGGCTTTTTCTCTTTCCTCTTCTAATTTTAGAATTTGGTCATGTCTAAGTTGTATAGAAGAAGAAGGGCTTTCTTCAATAAACTGAACTAGGGCTAGAGAAGGAAGGACAAGATTTGTTGGTAGCACTGCTTCTTTTCCATACACAAGATTAAACGGAGAAGAACCTATGGAAGCCTTTTGTGTTATCCTATCAGCTCATAATGCAAATATTAAAGATTTCTGCCAATCTTTATGATTCTGTTTGATAGTTCGCTTAATAATTTTAATCAGATTTTTATTTATAGATTCTGCTAAACCATTACCCTGGGGATAATAATTAGCAGAATATTTCAGTTTAAATCCTCTTTTAAGAGCGAAATCAAACATAGCATTGCCTGAGAAGTAATATGCATTATCAAAAACAAGAGCATTCAGGACACCAAACCTGGTAATGATGAATTGGTCTATGAATTCAATAATTGCTTCAGAATTTTTTGTCTTCAAAGGAATTGCTTCAACCCACTTGGTAAAATAATCAGTAGCGGTAAGGATATACTTATGCTGTTTGGAAGAATTTGGAGTGATTTCTCCAATGATGTCCAATCCCCATTGCTCAAATGGTTGTTCAATGTTGACTGGTTGCAAAGGGAAAGCTGGTTTTCTTTGTCTTCCACTAGAAGTTTGACAATTTCGGAATTTCCTTACATATTCATGGGCATCTCTAAACAGAGTGGGCCAATAATATCCAGCATGGATGATTTTGTGAGCTGTTGTATCAGCTCCAAAGTGTCCTCCTGCCGGTCCATCATGTAATTCCTGCAAAACCTTTTGTGCTTCAGGTTTTTCTAGGCATCTTAATAAAATTGAGTCATAGTTTTTCCTAAAAAGCACATCATCAATAATTGTAAAAAAAATTTCTTTCAATCTAATGGCCCTTTTGTTTTTGTAAGACAGGTTAGGAGGTGCATATCCATTTTTCAAATAAAAGATTAAGTCAGCATATTGTGATTCAGAGTCAGTGATACTTATCTGGTTGATTTCTTCGGTTTGATCTGTATCACCTGATTCTTGAATGTGGGATGCTCCTGCCAATAACCTGCAAAAACCTTGGCCTCTAACAATCTTTGCTGGTTTAATTTCTAAGTCGTACTCTTGAAGTGCTGTAACCTAGTTTGCCCTTTTTTCACCCAATTCCCTTTGGATTAATAGTTGCCTTACTGAAGGGAAAGGAACTATAACTTTTGTATGGGCTTTTAAAAGGAAGGGTCGGTAATGTTTGACAGCTTTATATACAGCAAAGGCTTGTTTTTCTACTTCGGAGTAATTCAATTCAGCACCCTGAAGATTTGAACTATAGAATGAAATGGGTGCTTCCAAATTGTGATTGTTGATCTGTGTGAGTACTGCTGCATAAGACAAATTGGATGCGATAGTATACAATGTGAAATGATTGGAAAAATTAGGGGTATTTAAAGCGGGGGCATTGACTATTGATTGTTTGATCAAATCAAACGCTTCCTTTTCTGCTGATCCCCATTTAAAGACTGAATTTTTCTTAATCATAGTTTGAAGTGGCAAAATGATTTGAGAAAAGTCTGGAACGAACCTTTTAACAAAATTGATTTGGCCTAAAAATGACTGCATGGATTTTTTATTATGAGGAAAAGGGATTTCAGAGATTTCTTTGATCCTGTCCGGATCAATATAAATGCCGTCTTTAGAAACAATAAATCCTAAGAGCTTTCCTTGACCAAGAGCGAAGAAGGATTTTTTAGGGTTAAGTGAAATACCATATCTCTTGCAGCGTTGAAAGATTTGATTTAAATCATGAAAATGATTGGATCTCTCTTTATAAAATACAATAATATCGTCTAAGTAGACGACTACTGTTTTGTTAATCAACCCTTTAAAAGCTATATCCATCACTCTTTGAAACGTGGCTCCTGCATTAATAAGTCCGAAAGGCATTTTCTGATACGCATACGTTCCCCATTTTGTTCTGAATGTGGTTTTGAGTCGATCATCAGGATGGACCAAAATTTGATTATATCCTGAAAAACCGTCCAAAA
>APFE030951841.1:127587-205178 GCA_000404065.3 Pinus taeda | reverse complement strand
ATTATGCAGCCCTAACATAATGAACAGTAGTGATATTGTCTTGATATATAAACCTCAGTGGCATACCTATAGAAACACAATGGTCATGATGATGGATCTATTCTCTCGGCTGAATGAAGACTATGTTAGAAGTTACAGTCCTGGCATAACTCTTATAATGAAATAGATTTCAATGACGGTCAAGAGATCCTTGGCATATGACAGTGTCATCATATTTTATAGAACAGTGACAAGGATCACATTAATTATAGATAATCATCATATATCAGCATGATCTATGAGACTGCATTGCATAAGTAGCATAATGAAATCATGGGCAGCATGATGTATGGGCAGCATAGTGATCATGAGCATCATGATGATGCATGATGAAGCGTGATGGTGCTACACAGTAAGGTGCAGCAAATGGGACGAAATGCAACGCTACGATAGGTGAAGCCGTCACCTTGGAGAATCAGTTGAAGTAGAATGTCTTCAACTGATCTCATGTATCATCATTATAGAAGATGATCTATGCTCTGATCTAGATAAGTCAAAGGGTTGACTTCTGTTGTAAAAGCACTATCTTTCTCACTTTCTCTGTTGAACATTGAAGAACCTAAAAGAAGAATTGATCAAGGTTTCCCCACATTGGGGTTTGTCCTTGGCTGGCGCCACATATTCTGTCCTCCTGTCTTGGCTTGTCTTATATGATTTATATTTATGTTCTATCTATAGTTTAAGTTAATGATGATGTGACTACTAACTGTGAAAAGTTAAATAAATTTCTCTAGCATAGAACATACCTAAAACTAACAAGCTGCATAATCTTCTCTGTAAATTTTTCAGCCCTCAAAGCATCTCCTGTAAGATCTTCCCTCACTCCTCCTTTCTTCCCATATGCAATATCCAAAGGTGAAGGTGGCAAATATCCAAAGAAAACTCCAAATGGGGACTTTCCTGTAGAAGTGTGGACTGCTTTGTTATAAGAATGTTGTATAAATACGGGATTTTCATCCCAGGTATTCAAATGCTTTTGGTTGTCTTCTCAAAAGCTATACCAAAGTCTTGTTGACTACTTATGTCTATCCATCTATCTATGGATGGATCGTTGTAGATCTCTTCAGCTTTGTGTCCATCTTCTCCCATAATGTAGTTCAGAATGCACTAAGAAATCTTGTATGCATGTCTAAAATGATGCTCCTTGGTATCCCAAAGTGCAGCCAGACCTGTCCAAAGAACAAGTTTGTTGCTTCTTGCCCACTGATGGTATTTTTATAGGGCATCAGAACACACATCTTGCTAAACCTGTCTACTACTACGAAAAGGTAGTCATGTCCCTTCTTGGTTGTTCGTAAACTCCCACAAAGTCCATGGAAATACTTTCCCAAGGACGAGTAGCTACATGTAAGGGATGATATAAACCATGTTTCCTATTGCTAGGCTTGTTGGTACAACAGAGCATGCATCATCTTATGAACCTAGCTACTTGCTCTTGCATCTTGGATCTTCCCTACACCAAAGTGCCCTACAACCTTGGAGGTGTGAGCCTCTCTAATCAGCTACAATCATTCACCTTTAGGAAAACATAGCCTATCCAACTTGTAGAGTAACATTTCATGGAGATGGAATTCAACAATGTTGTCACCATTGTGCACATGACTCTAACTATACAACTATTGATACAACTCCTTGAAGTCATCATCATTGGATTATGTCTCTCTGTATTCATCATGGGTGAATGTTTCCATGTGCATAAGAGTCCCCAAAGTTGTAATCTTTGATGTCGGTGACCTTGAAAGCATGTCAGACAACTCGTTTGTGCCTCCATTCTTATACTTGATCACCAAACGAAACTATTGTCACAACCCAATCCACTTGTAATGCTCGATCTGTTGTAGCTTACTCTAGGCCTGCAAGAACTTAATTGCTGGTGATCTGTGTGGATTATTGTCTTCTTTCTCATTAGATAGTGCTTCCACTTCTTACAAATTACACCATGACATAGAGCTCCTTGTTGTAAGTAGGGTTGTTAAGGAATGCCCCATGAAATACTTTAGAATGGTAGCATACAGGCCTTCCTCCCTGCATCAGGACATCTCCCATAACAAACCCACTCACATTTGTCTCTACTTCGAATGGTTGTTGAAAGTTTGTTAATGCCAGGACTGGTGCTTGACTGATCTTCTTCTTTAGCTCCTAGAAATCCTTCTGCTGACCTTTTCTCCATTGGAAACTCTTGCCACTTGCTCTTATGGCATGAAGCGGTGTTACTACCATTGAAAATGAGGCTATGAAATTCCTTAGGTAATGTGTTGCCTCTTTGAAACTCCTAAGCTCAGAAAAATTAGTAGGCATCGAACATTTCATGATGGCCTCCATCTTGGAGGGATCTATATTTAGCTCGCCTCCACCGATCACATACCCCAGATACACCAAAGGCTATTGCACAAATTTGCACTTGAGATTTGTTAGCAGCTAATGTTTCTTTAATGTTTCCAGCAGCTACATCAAATATGAAATATGCTCGTCCCAGGTAGCACTATGTACCATTATATCATGTAAATAGAAAATAACAAATGAATCTATAAAAGGTTGCAGTACATCATTCATTAATCGTATAAACGTAGCTAGTGCATTACATAGACCAAATGACATGACTAACCACTCATACGAACCTTGCCTAGTTTTGAAGGCGGTCTTCCAAGTGTCTTTTTCTTTGACTTGAACCTGGTGATATCCAAACTTCAACCTCAACTTGGTGAAGTATTTTGCTTGTTGCAGTTGATCCAAAAAATCATCTATCCTGGGCAGGGGTATCTATTCTTGAGCATGATTTTGTTCAACACCCTTTATTTTATACACATCCACTAAGTCTCATCCTTCTTTGGCATAATGAAATGTAGTCGGTCAAATGACACCCAGTTCCAACAATTTTTGCACTTGTTTCTTTACCTCACTTCCTTCTATAACAGAGTGCCTATATAACCCAATATTTGGCAATGGGGAGTCTGGAAATAGTTGGATCTCATGCTCCACTTGTCTCTTTGGTGGTAACCCTTTAGGCTCTCGAAACACATCCTTGTATACCTGTAACAAATCCTCCAATTATTGTTTATGTTTCTTGGTACACCCCTCCAGGGTTTCCTTGCCTCTTATTGACTCCTCTGCCGATTGATTTTCTCTTAAAAATAATAAAACATACTTCTTGCTGGAACTGATCAATTTTTTCGCTTGGTTGGCACTTACCAGTGAGATTTTTGAATTGCCTTTGTGTGCATTGATGATGAACGATTTTCCATCTTTGACAAGTTGATACTGGTTGGCTCTCCTCATGAATATTGCATCACGTGTGTACATGTATGGATTCCCAAACACGAATCCACATACATCAAGGGGAACCACATCTAGATCTACTTCATCAATAAATCAAAACTGATAGCAAATCTAATTTTGCATTTCTTAGGTACTTTCAGCTCTGCATCCTTATTTACCCATCCCAATGGATATGGATTTGAATGATCATGAACTTCCAACCCCAACTCCTTTACCAGCTTTGCTGCAGTGAGATTCACTTGCAATCTTGAGTCAAATAAAGCATTAATCGTGTATCTTTATATGGAAGATTTTGGTCATCTTTTTCTCTTCATGTTGCTGAAGGCTACTCAGATTCACCTCATTCTGTACTGATATATTGACGATGCTTTCATCCAAATCTGAGTTGTTTTCAACTTGTTTTCTTGAATCAGTGGCCGTGAGCTTCTTCTTCTTGTTACCTCTCTTCTTGTTCTTCGAGTTTAGCTCTAATGCAACTTCCAACATTTTTCCTCTGTATGGCCATCGATATTGTTGTGGTTCCTAGGATCTTTGCACTGGTGTGTTGTGGTTGTCATCCTTTTATCTTTTCCCCATTTTCGCCTCTTCTTTCCCTCCTTAGAAGCATCATGTTTCTCCTTCGGCTTCGATCCACTTCATTGTGCTCTCTTCATGCCTATTATCTCCAAGTCTTATGTCTATACACAAGCCTCATTCACCGATTTGGGCTTGAACAACATCACTTGTTCATTTAGATGGAGGTGCATATCCCCCAGATACTTGAGGAGTACATCTGGGTTCTTTGGAGAGATACCCAACATTATAGCCATCTTTTTGAATTTCGTGATGTACTCTTGCACACTTTGGCCCAACTTTTCCTAAAGTAATCCCACTGGATCCACTAGTCCTCCACGTACCCAATGGGATAAAACTGTAACTTAATGAGGGTTTTGAAATCCTTCCACTTAGTCACTAGAGGTTCTCCCTCCAACCTTAGGGTTCTCGTGTGGCTCTCCCACCAAGTCAGTGCATGGCCCTCTAATTTGAGTCACGTGAATGAGATCTTCTTCCCTTCCTCAATCCAATGGATGTTGAAATAAAATTTCAGTTGTTGCAACCAGTGGTTTAGCTTTAGAGTGTCGATCTCACTGTGGCACTTGAACTAGGTTGATCTTTTTAGAACTCTTTCTTCTACTAGTTCTTTGTTTCTCCCTGATCTTCTGAGCATTGTTTTGATTTTTCCTTTGAATTAAAACCCCCATCTTCTCCAAATATCCACAACTTGCTATTCAAGGATGCCATGAGGAGGCTTACATTGCGGTTTATATATTTGACTTGTTGTTTTAGTTGCGTAAACCTCACCTCTATAGGATCACGAGTTTCATTTACAGATTTGTCGCCCATGATTAGGGTTTTATGATTTTTTGCCCTGCCGATATAGATCCCTGAAATATCAACAAAATACCTAAAGAAATATTATTTGATACCAAATGATCCATAAACTATTGTCGATATTCCGCTGCACAATTCGTCACAACAGATCTGATAATAATATATTAAAACACTGAAATTTTACAGTATTATAGTTTTATTAAAATTATAAAGTTATAGATTTAACTGTAATTAGGGCATGCATGTGAATGGAAGCTATGCATAAAAGTAGAGAACAACAAAATAAGCTGACACACACATAAGACATAAGATATGCTCTGTGGGAAACCCTTTTGGGAGAAAACTCAACTCGAAGGTGAGGTCACTTCGCTCTCTTTCTCTGTATGGAAATATGGTTGCAGGTACAAAGAAGTAATGTTTGTGGCTTGTGGGTTGCTACAGTGCACAAATCCTCCCTATGTTCTCTACTTTATATCTCTCATGGCTATCTTTGCTCAACTATAGAACAAAATGCTCGCGAAATAATGGAATGCCTCTTCCTCCTACTGGCCCAGTTATAACACAACCCGATAGCCTACTCATAGTTAATTTTGACTACATCAACTCTTAATTAGAGTTACAATATAGAATATTCTAGAGTCTTTTACATCATAATCACGTGGCTTGCCCCTTTTCCATGAATAATGGGGGTTGATAGGGCATCCTCTCGAACTATAGGTGTGAAAACAAGAATTTCAACTTCCGAGTGGCATAAAAGTTTTCATAAAAACTCTAATTGATGCACTTCTTTTGTATTTGGAAAGATATATTTGTATAGAAAGGTCATTTGATGCCTTAAACAGTCCTAGAAGGTTTCAAACCTCATTTTTCCAAACTAGGTCCTGTCGGTAAAAACAGTCTCGTGCGTTGATTCCTCCACTTTTTCCACTCCAAATGCATCGAGATAGATGCCAAACAATATAATGATCCAATCTATATCACTAGAAGAGCCTTGGTTTTGTAGAAAGCATGACATCATAGATAGAAGCATGTGATAGTAGAAATATTAGAATCTACTTGTTTAATTTGCTTTGGGAAAGATCATATAGTTTAAAGAGAATGAGAAGTTTGGAACCATATTGCATATTATAGTTCATCCAACAATTTCTAAGATCATGTTAGAAATAGTCATTTTGCAAAGAAGAATCATCAAGATCCGATAAGAATCATCATTATGGAAAATTCTTGGAAGCAACATATTCCATATAGTATGGAAACAATATGTCTAAAGGATAAAGGAATGCTAATCATATCAATATGGAAGGCATAATGAACATCTCTCTCTACTTGGAAAAGGAAACTTATCTTTGACAAATAAAAGAAGCAAGCTCGATCAAAGGATGGTTAGATAAATATATGAAAGCAAAGGTATACATATTTTATGTTATTTTCCCCAAAACATGGTTGACATCTACAAGAATCATGAAGGAAGAGTTAGTTTGGTAAGCCTTCCATGGTTGCATGATGCTCTAAAGAATAATTTTGACATACTTTGGAATGACTGGAGATTCTCACAAAATTGCATGGAATAAATATAACAATGTTGATTAACATCAAATATAGTCTCTGAAAGAAGGAAAGGGAGTTAACAATGACAACTCCAAGGAAGATATTACAACTTGGTAATCAAGCTCAATCCATGGGCACTCTGATTAAAATGAATGCATGGAATAATGTGGAGGTGGATTATATGAAAGGATGTTGATCTCAAAGGACTCAAGTATGAAAATTTTTTGATGAAAGGGGCCATCATGATAAGGTAGGTTTGATATTTATATTTTGACATTGGTTATCTGGGTAACATAATTGTTTTTTTGCCTGGAAGGATAATGTAGGAATACATCATGATAGCTGAGGAAATTTCAGTTGGTGGTAATGAATCAATTCAAAGAACATATGAATTGAGTAAATGGTTTTAACCATCCTTGGAAGGTCTTGTAGTCAAGGTGTTCACATCATCACCTTGAGATTGAAAGGTAGTAGTGTAAGAAGATAACCTGACGTTCATGTTCTTACATCAACAAAGATCACCTTCATGAGGGACGCTATGACTAGATTGAAGTTTGGCAAGGCTCAACATAGTTCCTTCATTGATGATGATTGGAAGAAAATGATATGCAAAGTTGATGGCTCGAACCCTATAACAAAATTAAAGAAAGAAGTTGGCTTCTTGATATCCTAAAAGGAAGAAAGCATGATATAATGAGATGCGAAGGAAAGAGGGAGCCATGCAGCTATCTCCACAAAGAACTAATAATTGATGCATGTATGAAGGCAAGCTATAAAGCATGTGGTGATGACTTCCAAAATTGGAAGGAAGTCGAGAATCTCGTTTATATTCGAGAGAAAGTAAAGGAGTCTCCATGGAAAGGAGCAAGGATAGATTCCCTAATAAAGAGGGAATGGGCATATACTCTCTGGTTAAGAGGGAGTCATGATGGACATTGCATGGGTATCATCTTCTTCATGTGTTATGCACTTGACCAGGACTAACAACCATAAGTTTAAGTGAAGGCCATGAAGGGAGAATGTTGGATAGAGGATTGGATAAGCATTCATGTTTTCCTTTAGGAAATGGACTGACACTCTTTGAGGATTGGATAGGTATCTGAGACAAGAGTGGTCGGAGAGGATTGATATTCTTTAAGAATTGGAAATCCAAGATAAGAATAGAGTCCTAAAAGGACATACCTAGTGAACATCTGGATGGGGTATGTGCCTTGTAGAGGTAGTGTGGTATCTCACATAAATCCTCCCACCATGATGCCCTTGTGTAAGAAAGAACTTGTCGATAAGCCCTTACTATGTTGACAATGTTGCTCATGATGTTGATGCTTAAAGGTGGCTTACCAATGAAGATGTAACTAGTTTTGGTCTTCAGAATTGTCATTGTACTCATGTCAATATGTATATCTTATGTAATAAGAAAAAGAAGAAAGATAATTATTATTTTAAAACATGGGTTTCATGCTTCTTTTGATTGGTCTTCTAGGTAAAGCATGTTCTTCTTGTTCCTAAGGTTTTTCATGTCATAATATTTATTTTCATGAGTTAAGAAAGTCAATTTCATATATATAAGACCCATTTGGGCAAGTTGTACCATGAAAAATATTTTATTTTGAGTCAAGACAGTCAAAATAAGCCTCCTAGCACAAGTTAAGCCAGAGACAAGTCAGACCAAAGAGAGCTATTCTACGTCCATAGATGAGTATAAATAAAAGTTGTTCAACCTCATTTGGAAACAAGTTCGATCTGCAATCAAGAACTTTGATATGGGGTGCAAAATTGAAGAAGGAAGACAAGAAAGACAAGGAGAAGATAAGTTGAAAGAAGGAAATAAAATTGAGTTTTTGGTCAAGGATTTTCCCTAATTTCTCAAATGTGAAGATATTGATTTGTTGTAGGGGTCGAAGTTGTAGATCTACTACAGGTCCAAAATTTTGAAGTTGGGGGGCAAAATTATGAATTTGGTGCAGCGTTGGAAGGGTTTGACTCTTGTTGACTTGGATGGACTTTAACCTGATTGGAAGGGATTCTTGGAGGGTTGGCTTGGTGCTGGAGGACGATTTGGTCTTGAGGTTTGGGTCTTGGTTTACTCATTTGAGGTAGATTCTATAAGAAGAGAGGATTTTTTTGGGTTTTCCTATTGGAGGGGTTTTGCCCCAGCTTGGAGCCTAATTTATGTGTCCATTGTCTTTAATATTTTTGCACTTGATAATTGTTTGATGAAAAAGATCTAATAAACGAATACAAGAAGATAAATAAAGTTCACAAGCAATTATTAAGGTTAAGGAGAAAATGAATTAATGATTTCCCTATGACATTCACCAACATGATGAATTTGTCCATACACGCAAGTTGGGGAAGCTTAGTTCTCCTTCATCATGGAAAGGATTCGTTGCTGTAGTGGCTAATGGTAATGATACTAGTAGGTTGTGGCATTAGCCTTTGGGTCTTATAAAATTTTTATCCTTGCGACTTATGAGTCATTTTACAGATTTTTGAAGACCTTCCACATATTGAACCACCTAGTTGTGTCTGTGAAGGATGTATGCTAGGGGAATATTGTCAAGAGTCCTTTCTTAACATTAGACATGTGTCTCAACCTCCTTTGGTTGTTCGTAGGGGCATTTACTAGTCTTTGACCACTCAATTCGTTGGGGAGATAAGTACTTCCTTACTTTCACTAATGACTTTTCTTATCTTACTTGGATGTATATTGTTTAATCCAAGAATGATGATTTTCGAAAATTCAAGGATTTCAAACTATTTAGTGGAGAATAAAGTTGAGATAAATATTGAGTGCCTTAGGATTGGTTGTGGAGAAGTTTCTAGCAACATATTTTTCACATATTTCTCTAAATCATTTTGATCCCTTGCCATGAGACTCTTTTACAATAATACAAAGTAGTTACCTAGAAGATAAAGTTATTTTGGAGATGGTTCGATGCATCCTTCAAGGCAAGACAATGGAGACAATTCTACGAAGAAGCATAATAGTCAATGTAGTGTACATCATCAACCAGATTCCCACTTATATAGTTTGAGGTATGACTCCATATGAGAAATGATATGGCTCCAAACCATCAGTTTCACATTTTAGAATTTTTGGAACAAGTGCATGGGCCCATATTCTCAAGGCAAAATTAAACAAATTGGAACCCAATTTTCATTGTTTTACTTTGGTAGGTTATAGTGAAATTTCAAAGGTATATTATCTATATGATTCCTCCACTCATTAAGTGATAAAATGAATGGATGTGGTACATTATAAATTCATTTATTGCAATGGGTTTTTGGATGATGAGAAGTTCCAATACTTGTCATGAAATACTTTTGAATCTCACAAGGGTAGTCAAGATAGTTAGAAATGTAGCTTTAGGCTTATAGCCTTAATATTTTACAACTAAATTGAGACCTTTATTTTTATTTGGAGATCAGTTTCTAATTTTATATATATAGAGATATAATATAATATAAGTTATTATAGAGATATTCGAGCAAAATAAATCATGATGCAAAGAATAAAGAAACTGGGACAGTGTTTAAATAAATAAATGAATATAATGTGATAAAGCATTGATAAGCCAAGTTTTGAAGAATTCAACAAGTTCTATTATTAAAAAACCAATTTGAGTCTCAACAAAAATATGTCCTTACAAACCACTATGGGGATTAAGATTAGAGGATTACTTTAGATGTCAAGATGTCAAAGAAGCAAATGATAACAACCAAGTGCCAAACAAAAGCATTAATGGAAGTCTTCACTAGATCACTTTAAGTAATTGCTTAATTTCATTAAATTCCACAAAAATTCAGGCGAATCAACGTTGAAATGGCTTAGAAATTTTGAATATAATGAATAGAAAATTAAGCCAAAAAAAATCAACCTTGAAGGAAAAAATTAGAGAATGCCAAATTGCCATTCTTTACTACCTTTCAAGCTAGCCCTTGTTATCAATAAGTCAAACATAGTCCCAGAAAACTTAGAAAGGAGAAGTAAAAGAATAATAATGATCTTTCAATCTATATTGTATCTCCATAAACAATTTTCTCTCTTTCATTCATAGTTCCTTGTGCTTTTATTCCAATAGAAATTGGTTTATTCGTTTTACTTTCTCTCATTGATTTATTTATTAATTTTATAAAAATAAGAGTGTTTTAGGGAAATGGATAGATTACAAATCTTTTAATTAAATATAATTATAAGCAAATCAGGTCTTGCAAAACTTTTTATCCATTTATTAAATATTCACATTGTTGAAAATGTGCAACAAGAAATGCTAAATTTAGAATGTGCTAAAAATAGCCCTGTTAAAAAGAGCAGTTTGGCCAGTGAGGTCGTTGGCCACATTGGGTGAGAAGTGAAATGGCTAAAAATAGAAAGTTCTAAAAGTAGCATTTCTGGGTCCCTTCGTATTTATAGTAGTCCCTAATCTATCTATAGGAAGTAAAATTAATTTTAGTCTTAACAGCAGTTGGAAATATTAATTAATTAATCTCCATGAGTTAATTAATTATGGAAAATTAAATTTGAAGGTTTTGTGAGATCATGCAATTATTTTCTCCCTTGATTTAGGAATTTATCTCTTGATTAAAGGAGATAAGGTTCAGTTCTATAATGAGAGGATCAATTGACTCATTTTTACTTAGCCAAGTCCAGTTAGATTATTTTAACAAGCTGTTAAAATAATAAAATATAGTTTGTTAATGCTTGCATGCATGTGACAACTATTATTTTAGATAACTAAGGATTCACTCATGGATAACTGTTGCATGTCAATTCTGTCAGAGACCTAGTTGAGAACATGTGGGACAATGTACTATCAGATGCTTGGATATTTCTAGTAAGTATTCCTTGCATGGAGAAGGATCTATTATAGGAGATTAGAGGACTTGTGGCATATATATTGAGGCCTAGGTAGTCCATGATTTTCATCTTCTGATTGAAGATCATCAGGATCTTCTGATTACAGAGAGAGCAAGATAGCTTGAGAGCTGATTCTTTTTGTATTGTGAAGAGGATTTCCACTTGATTGATAATGCATGGTTGGGGTTTTAAGCTGGTGCTTTCCCCTGGATATATCTTGTGTGATGTGCGAATATTTCTCTTGATCAGTTATGCATGTTTCTACTTGATGTTGCTAATGAATTCGATTATGCTTCCACTTAATGTTTTGTAGAGGTAGACCAAGTATTATGCTTTAGGACATTGCATATATCGGTTTGTTCTACAGGTGAAATTTATACTTGGTATCGGAGCACAGGTGATCAAGCAAGAACAATATACTAGCAGGAGAAATTCAAAGTTTATTATTCGGGATATAGATCTCAATTTCTTATCACATCTATTTCATCAATGGAGTTCAATGGTTTGAGCCTTGATTATGCCCTTGATGGCATCTCAAACATTATAGCTTAGACGGATTGCATGGAGGCAGTTTTGGAATATAATGGTCTTAAGGATTTCGTTGATCAAGAAATCCCTAAGCCTGCTGACAAGACTGAGCAAGTGGAATGGATGAAGTGTGTGGCTAGAGCTAGGAGAATTCTCTTGGAGGGAGTGTGAGATCACATTGTCTCGAGCCTCCATGTGAAGGAGACTCTGCATGCAATGTGGAAAACATTGAAAGATTTATATCAGAATAACAATGATCAAAGGAAGCTGGCACTAAAGGACAAACTTCAAAAGATCAAGTGTGTAAGGGATGAGACGATCTCTATGTATCTAACCAAGCTCATCACATGCAGGGATGAGCTTGCAAGTGTAGGGGTCATGACATCGGATGAGGATGTGGTGTGTCTAGCACTCCTTGGCCTTCCTAAGAGCTAGCATAGCTACCGAGACTCGGTGAATGGAAGGGAAAAACTACCAAATTGGGAATGACTATGGTTAGATTTGATACAGGAGGAGACCAGATGGAGCACCAGAGACTGTTCTTCATCCATGCATGATGAGGAGAACTGCACTTTAGCGAGTAAGGAAAAGAAGGGGAAGGAGAGGGTTTCTCTTTTCGAATCTAGTTCTTCCAATGATGGGAAGAAGGTTGACAAATCGAAAGTGTGATGCTTTCGTTGTCATGAAGTGGACCATTATGCTACAAATTGTCTAGGGAGGAAATCCAAGAAGGGATCCGAGGAAGCATCTGAAGGTGAGGCACTTGCTTCACAATTTGAGTTGGATTTCACACACTTCGTATGCATGGTTTCATCCATGGTGGGAAGTGGTTGGTTTCTTGACAGTGGAGCTTCTTTCCACATGACCGGCCATAAGAGTTTGTTCAGTACTTTAGAGGAGAAAGATCTCCAAATACTCATGGCGATGGGTAATGATAAGAATTATAGTGTCTCAGGTGTAGGCATAGTTATTTTTCAGAGGGAGCATGGATATCGCCTTACCTTGACCAATGTCAAGTATGTACCATGAATGAAGATAAACTTGGTGTCAATCGCGATGCTGGAAGACAAAGGTTATGATGTACTCTTCAGTCAGGGAAAGGTTTTCCTTAGACACATCATCACTAGACAGGTGAAGCAGATTGGTTCACGGGTCAAGAACTTTTATGCTCTTGAGGTTCAAGATGCATGTAAAGCATTGAGTAGCAAGGCAACTAATAGAGACTGGGTGGTTAAGAGGGAGGATATATTACCTCTCAACATGCAGAGCTAGAAGAAGTCCTAGACGATTGTGGAGGAGCCATGATTGGTGCAACAGTTTCAGGGGGTTATGGAGCAGCCACAACAAGGGAAGCTCAGTGGAGATTGAGTAGAGACATCTAATCATGTAGAGAACTCTAGTAGGAGGAAACTTTGAGCCAAGTGGGTTGAGGGATCACATGCAGCCATACCTCTAGGTAGGAGGTGGGGCGATATAGAGTGATTGTCCCAAGGAGGAGGGGCAAGATCCTTGAGGTACCTAACCTCTTAGATAAGACTTTACTACAGGAGCCTCGATGTGGAGTAGCAGGAAGTGACTAATTGGGTAGAGACAAATGTGGATAGAGCGACAAAGAGAGCGATAATGCAGGGAATACCCAAGACACCGCATAGCTATAAAGCTACAACAATGCGAGAGGCACAAGTGTTTTGCACAGTGCTAGGGGGCACATAGAGGTGTGCAATGGTGCAAGATGCATGGAGATGTTGCAATAGCACAAATGTCAGAGAGGGAGCACTTGTCAGCAACAGGTAGAGCTTCAGCATCAGAGTATGTTCGTAGCCCAACAGAGTGGTTAGTTGGGAGTGCTTTTGTTCCAAATGTTCTTGGAGCAAGTGGACCGGGTAGATGTGTTGCATGCAGAACATTCCAGAGTTACAGGATCGGATTCGAGAGGAACCCTTTCTTGTTGAGAGGGAGTGTTGAAAAATGTGCAGTTAGAAATGCTAAATTTAGAATATGCTAAAAATACCATTTCTATAAATAGCATGTCTAAAAATAGTAGTTTGCCAGTAAGGTCATTGGCCACATTGGGTGAGAGGTGAAACTGCTAAAAATAGAAAGGTCTAAAAATAGCATTTATGGGTCCCTTCCTATTTATAGCACTCCGTAGTCTATCTATAGGAAGTAAAATTAATTTTGGTGTTAACAGTAGTTGGAAATATTAATTGATTAATCTCCATGAGTTAATTAATTATGGAAAATTAAATTTGAAGTCTTTGTGAGATCATGCAATTATTTTCCCCCTTGATTTAGGAATTTATCTCTTGATTAAAGGAGATAAGATTCTATTCTATAATGAGAGGATCAGTTGACTTAGTTTTAATTAGTCAAGTTCAGTTAGATTATTTTAACAAGTTGTTAAAATAATAAAATATAGTTTGTTAATGCTTGCATGCATGTGACAACTATTATTTTAGATAACTGAGGATTCACTCATGGATAACTGTTGCATGTCAGTTCTATGAGAGACCCAGTTGAGATTAGATGTGGGACAATGTACTATTAGATGTTTGGATATCTCTAGTAAGTATTCCTTGCATGGAGAAGGATCTATTATAGGAGATTAGAGGACCTGTGGCCTATATATTGAGGCCTAGGTAGTCCATGTTTTTCATCTTCTGATTATAGAGAGAGTATGATAGCTTGATAGCTGATTCTTTTTGTATTGTGAAGAGGATTTCCACTTGATTGATAATACATGGTTGGAGTTTTATGCTGGTGCTTTCCCCTGGATATATCTTGTGTTACGTGTGATTATTTCTCTTGATCATTTATGCATGTTTCTACTTGATGTTGCTCATGAATTCGACTATGCTTCCGCTTAATGTTTTGTAGAAGTAGAACAAGTATTATGCTTTAGGACATTGCATATATCGGTTTGTTCTACAGGTGAACTTTCTACGCACATTTCACCTTGTAACTCTCATTTTTTTAGAACAATAAATCAACAAATATGAGATTGCAGTATATCACATATTGCATATAAAGTCATGAGAGAGAGAGAGAGAGAGGGAGAGGGAGAGATGGGGAGGGAGAGAGAAAGAACAAAAGTATGTCAATAGTACTACATCAAATATTTGAAAATAACAATAAATAAAAGTCACTTCCTATGGATATAAATCTTTGAATGACATCTCCCCTTTTCCCTCCACCTACAGAGAGAGAGGGAGAGAGAGAGAGAAAGAGAAAGAAACAATAAATAAAAGTCACTTTATGTGGATATAAATCTTTGAATTACATCTCCCCTTTTCCTTCCACCTAGAGAGAGAGAGAGAGAGAGAGAGAGAGAGAGAGAGAGAACAAAAATACGTCAATAGTATTGCATCAGATATTTGAAAATAACAATAAATAAAAGTCACTTTCTGTGGATATAAATCCTTGAACAACATCTCCCCTTTTCTCTCACCTAGAGAGAGAGAGAGAGAGAGAGACTAGCGAGAGAGAGAGAGAGAGAACTAAAATACGTCAATATTATTGCATCAAATATTTGAAAATAACAATAAATAAAAGTCCTTTTCTGTGGATATAAATCTTTGAATGACATCTCCCCTTTTCCCTCCACCGAGAGAGAGAGAGAGAGAGAGGGCAAAAATACGTCAATAGTACTACAGTACTGTATCAAATATTTGAAAATAACAATAAATAAAAGTTACTTTCTATGGATATAAATCTTTGAGTGACATCCCTTTTCCCTCCACCCTCACCTAGAGAGCCTAGAGAGAGAGAGAACAGAGAAAAAGAGAGAGGAGAAAGAAGAAAAAGAGGAGAGAGATAAAAGTCACTGTTTGTGAATATAAAATATTGGTGAATCCTTTTCCCTCTAATATATATATATATATATATATATATATAATATTAGAAGGAAGAGAGAGAGCGAGAGAGAGAGAGAGAGTCCCCTTTTATCTCCCCCTAGAGAGAGAGACCAAAAATACATCAATAATACTGCAGTACTGCATCAAATATTTGAAAATAACAATCAATAAAAGTCACCTTCTGTGGATATAAATCTTTGAGTGACATCCCTTTTCTCTCGACCGAGAGAGAGAGAGAGAGAGAGAGAGAGAGAGAGAGAGAGAAATAAAAGTCACTTTACGGGGATACAAATCTTTGAGTGACATCCCTTTTCCCTCCACTGAGAGAGAGAGAGAGAGAGAGAGAGAGAGAGAGCAAAAATATGTCAATAAGTGTTATCTTGTCCAAAGTACTACATCAAATATTTGAAAATAACAATAAATAAAAGTCTCTTTTTGTAGATATAAATCTTTTGAATGGCATCTCCCCTTTTCCCTCCACCATATCTTTAGTTTTATAAGGTTTGGAAGTAGAGGTAGAGTTAATGGAGCCCTAGTCAGGCTTGGCCAGGGGTTTTTTTCCTTCGTCTTATAGGATTGCAATGATAAACTATTTTTGGGAGAGACCTAGCAAATGAGGTAGTTGACCGGTTCATGTGATCTAGAAGAGGGGTAGATGAGACATGAATAGGCATAGTCGGGCAATGTGCAATACTAAAAGTAGGTTGGGCAGGTTCAAGATTCCATTTATCATGTGTGGGTTGCCTAGGAGAGGTAGGGATATCAACAACTCTAGGATGAGGTTGTAATTCACTTTGGTTGAGTTGGCTGGGGGAAGGGGGATGGGATAACTTGATTGTTGAGGTTAATGTAACCAATTTGAAGGATTTGATAAAAATATTTTGAATTTGCATGAAAATGTATAGAGAATCAAATTCTCTTGTTTCATCATTCTTACCAAATCATGTTAGGCCTTTTAACTCTTCCTTTTCTATTACCTTGCTTGCTTCTAATGAAAAAATCCATCTGGAAAATATCCAAATCAAAACATCAATCATAAGTATCATACAAAAAACAATAAAATAATTTGCAAATTTTGTTAAATGTATTAAGTACAGCTCGGATGAATGTGTAATTATTCAAGCATAAACAATGATGTGATATAGGAAAGTATATCGAAGAAGCATCATCACATGAAACCATTCACCCTTCAAAATCCTTATGTCTCCACTCAATTGTGTCACATAATTATGTTTTATGATAGTCTCATGCAATTTCCAGCAGTTTCAAGTGTAGTTCTATATTGCATATGATTTGGTAGCCTTCATTATGAAAAGTGAAATCCTGGAAGGGATAAATAGGGAAAGATGTAATTAAATGAAAAATGATGGTGATAATGAAAGAAAGGACAAATATTAACAACAATATTTTTTCCATACTTTTCAAATGAAAGAGGGAAGAAGACTATGTAATAACTTATTACAGGAAAATTATAGTATTCATTTATGTGGGAGTGAAAATGAAATACAACGAAAGCCATTTCCTGAAATATGGACAAATGGAGGGTTACTCCTAGAGAGGCACTTAGAAACCATGACGAAATATTCTGAGATTTCATTGAGCAAGACGAAAAATATTTATTGATAACATCTTCCGTTTTTTCCAAGCGAGATTAGAGGTATTTTCCATATTTCACAGAATGCCTTACATCATGGGTTATCATCCAACTCTTAGCACATAAATGGGTTCTTTGCAAGAGAGGATTAATTCCACAAAAAATCGATCCATATCCTCAATTTAAGTAGTTTATGTACCCACTAACAGGTTGACCGACCCCGCTCCTACTACGACATTTGCACATTTAGATGCTACTATTATACGATTGAGAGGATTAGTTTTGAATATATTTCTAAACCTTCTATAGAACGCCATTGAAATATCAACTTACAAGATAATTTTTGTTGTCATTTTAACATTGGTTGATGTTCAACACGTAGGTAGGTAGAAATTTTCATATCTTCCTTATATAGTTAAGGTTCTTTTCTTTCAATTAGATATAGTTATTTCTACTTTTAGTACCCTCTTTTTGTTGAATTTTGTAGCTATGCTTGGTATTCATAATTATTATTTCATTCATTAATGTATTTGTAAAGAATATTCCTCATGATATTGGCATAAAAGAAAAAAATTGGCATGTTCTTCATGTCGGTTTTTAAAAGGAGAAAATTTGAATTTTTTTAAAAATAAAATTTGTGGCTCCAAAATAGCCAAGTCGGATCTCCTCGTCTCAAGTGGACCCCAGTGTAGAGCAAACAATTCAAGACAAGATATTATTATATAATATATATATAATATAAAATAAAAAATATATATTATATATATATAAAATATATAATATTATATAAATAAGTATGTATGAATATATCATTTGACCTCCCTACGTAGAAAAATTCAAATCTGCTTGTTCAAGTAAGTTCAAACTTCCTAAGGAAAGAGAAAGGGACAAGTTTGAGGAAAGAAGAAGGACAAATGTGAGGCACATTCCTGATGGAAGAAAGAAAAGTCTCTGTTGAAGATGGATGAATTCCTAAGGCAAATTAGGTCGATTGTTTTGTGACATATCAAAGCCAAGTTTCTAAAGTAATATAAAGTTAAAGGATCGAATTTTTAGGTATAAATAAATTGCAGGATTAAGTTGATTGGTACAGGAGCTTGCTAAAGTTATCTGGTAGTGGTATGACTTGACTAGGAGGCAGTGGACCAAGTTTGATCTAGCTACATTGTTGCTATGTTTGAACTTGTATTTGACTGATATATCTCTATTGAACTTGATTATTTCTCTAAGGAAATGGTTGCTGGGGTTTTTCCCCATGTGGGTTTTCCTAAGGTAAACTCTTGTGTTCTTTGTGTCGTTGTCTCTTCATGATCCTACTGTCATAAATAACATGTTGTTGATGTCTTATGTGTAATTTATTAATTATGAATAGTGGATAATAATGTCAAAAAATTATAAATCATTTGAAGTAATTATAAGTATAGAAGACCGTATAAAACCCAACATGGTTTCAGAGCTATGGTATAAGAGCAGCCCTGCAAAAGCATTCTACTTCAAGTTTCTTTCTTCTCTCTAGGTTTTATTTTTGTCATCGTCTTCCGTTCTTATCATAAGGAGGATGAAAATATTTATCTACCAAATTAGACTGGGATAAGGTTGATTGTCTCTGGGCTAAAAGCATAAAGTGTTAAACCCGTAGTCAAATCTTAGTAAAACAAAGTAGTGCCAAAGCAACTTTGGTGGGTCGAAAAGTCTCAATCATGACCTCAGTTTGAAATATTTCAGAGGTTTGAAATTATATGCCTTTGCCTTATTCCAAGTAGGTTGAAGTTCATATTAAAAGGAGTGTGATCCATATTTAAGCACGAGAGAAGGGTGAAACATACTTGGAAGAATATTGAAGTCTAAAATAAACAATAGGTAGTATAAGTAGCCTCAAAGTATAAGGTCGATGCTGAAATTATTAGGTTGAAGTTACCTCAAAAAGTTATAGAGGTCTAAGAACCTCAGTAAGGAAAGGTTACCTCGATATTGTTGCAAAAGGATCGTAGAATGTTAGAAATGAGCTAGAAAAGCCTCATAATATGTTTCAATAGGTCAAAGCATATCAGAGGTAGAATAACCTATTATAGTTTACAAGTTATGTATGCCTCATTAACCATCAGACAAAGGATTATTTGTGAACTATATCAAGAAGGATAGTCAATAATTATTACAAGCTAAAAGGAAAATGCATGGTGCAAACATAAGATATATGCAATTAAATATATATCAAAGAAATTCTCAATATTTAAGGCAAAGGAATCTCAAAAGGATCGAAAGGTATGGCATCCTTAGTCACTAAGAAGCCTAAGATGCAAGGTCACCTCAGTGCAAGCATTTGAAAGAAGAACAAAAGATTGTTATTACAATATTTCTAAAGTAGCCAAGGTTGTTAGATTGAGTCATTTCCAGAATTTAATACTACTCTATCTTATAAGAACAACTTCCCTAAACTCCTAAGGGTCCAAGCTTGTGCCACTTTAAAGGAACGAAATCATTTATATCACATTGAAAGGCGAATTTCTATTACCATGTTAAATGGATCAATTTGAGGAAGGTCATCTCCAACTTTAGAAGTTATTGAAATAAAATTTCAAGTTCAACAAAATGAAAGAAGGTTGCTATTGTCCAAGGTTTGATGCCTACTGTATGTGAGGTATGTATCACACATTAAATTGTTCTACACATGAAGACCAAAGTTTAAAATCCTATATGTTTGAAGATTATTGAAGTTTTAAAGTTTGTGCAAGACTGTAGATTCTTCCTTAGTTAAGGACCATGTCAAACATAATTTGGATTATTGTATTATGAAAGATAGTCATCGATGGTATTCATAGATACTATTTTATATCTTAAGAGCTATATTGATAACCTTGAAAGGATAACTAAAGAGAACGGATCAAATAGACTGAAATATTTAGGCTTCTTAAAGATCGTTGTGACTTGAAATTAGGAAGACTATTTTCTCTAAAATGTAAGTTGTATGATCATACAAAGCTCCTTTTTTAAGAATACATCACCTTGTGAAAATACTTTGTTAAAGAATTCAAAAGATAGTTTGCATTATGACAAAGAAAATCCCTAAAGATTAAAATGGGCATTCACAAGAAGCTTGGTTACAAAATTTGAAGTAAATCTCCTAAAACTCCTGTTAATTGACCATCATTGCTAATGAATTTTGATTTACTTTATTGCAAAGAATAAATAAGGCATGAAGGTCCTATGGTCTTGGGTATTTTTTATGTAGACAAATAATTTGCTACTAGTGTTGCTACGATTATCTGAAGTGTGGAATAAACTCTCCACAATTCAAGGATTGTTGAAGAGTGTGCTAATCTTCTGATCTTGAAATGAAAAATAAATCAAGTTCCTTTTCAAGATTGAAGAAGAATTCCTCTCAAGAAAGAAGAAAAATGAGTCATTTATAGAACTTGGTGTGTTCTTATATTCTACCATGATAAAGGTTGATGTTTAACTAAGAATACATGTATGTGAAAGTACCATTGCAGGTATTGTTGAAGCAGTGACCAACATGAGGACTCCATAGTTTTTGGACATTTGGGAATTGACTTGAAAAGAGTGCAAAAATAAGTATTATAAAACTAGGGTTTGTAAACCCCAGACCAATTTTTGAAGGATTGTGAAGATCTAGGTTTTGAAGTTAAAAACCCAAGCTAGATATTTGAAAACCCTAGATAGTTAAAAGGGTTTAAGTAAGAAATACTTAGGGTTTATGTAGAAAACCCTAGACCTAGATTAACGTTTTCTGCTGAAATAAGAAACCCTAGCCTATGCAAGGAAGGAATGACACCATGTTGATGATGTGGACGAGGATGATAAATTCACAATATGGATGCAAGAAAGCTAAGATTAAGAGGGATTTCGCATTATCTTATAATCCTCAAAAGATAAGTACCTTAGGTCTTTCCTTTTTTATTATTACTATTGTTACTATTTTTACTATTAGTTAATCTCTTGTCATTGTACTCTTCGCTTGGTTGTAATTTTTATACCTTCTAGTGAGGATTGTAGGTACATTTTGAAGATTGCCAAAGTTTTGGCAGCAAATGGAAGAAGTGGAAGAACGAAGCAAAGCACGTGACAAGAGACTTTCCTGGAATCATGAGTCGAGTTGAGAGATATTATGCTAAATGAAATCCAAGGTTAGAGGGAGCTAGTAGAACAAAAGTTTTAAGTATGCATGCAACAAATGGAAACATAAACAAGTACAAAACAAGAGTTAAATAGAAGGTTCTCCCAGAAATAGAGAGAGGATCATGACAAGACATTTTCTCCAATACTAAGAGGTGCACTTTTGTTAGAACTAATATCTTTACTTTGATAATTGCATTAGGTGAATGCAAAAATTGTTTCTCTCATTAATGTAATTGAGGAAGAAGAAGTGTACAGAAAGTCACCTCAAGAATTTGAAGTACATGAGCAGAAGTCTCATGATTGACGAAGGTTTGTAGAATCAAAAATAGACACATTGAGCTTGGGCTCGGATTGATGGATCAAGATTAATCGTATATGGTTTGTCTCTAATGAAAGCAGAAGGACTCATGCGACAGAGGGAGTAGTTAGAAAGCCTTGTTTTAGCTTCAAAGGGATTTGATATTTGAATTAAAGATGGACTGTCAATTGATATGCTAGAGAGAAACAATGGTAGAGGAAGCAACCTGAATTATGATAGCCATATATGTTTCAGTGTGAGAGGGAGCACCTAGTTAGGGTGACAAGAAAGTAGTTGTCATGATGGACCCAATGAAATGAAGTGGATTAGTTTTATGAGCCTAGGCATGTTTCTCAACATGAGTTAGAGTATTAGCATGGTACAGTTGGTCATGGAAAAGTCAATTATGTTTTTGAAGAATGTAGCACATGTGAAAATTCAGTTTGAGAAGAGAGTGTTGAAGATAGAAGAGTTCATCAGGATATTACTTCAGCTTGGGCTCCGTTATGACTATGAACATGAAGCAAACATTTGTTGCAGTGAATATTCCAATGGTCATGTATATTACAGTTGGATTGGCAAGTTGAGTAGTATGGCTTTAGTGGATACTTGTAGGATTGTTTTGATCAGATGTATGCCATGACCATGATGACAAGTCGAAGCACTGTGAGATTCAATATTGAAACATGGTACAAAAAGAAGCAAAGTGGCTTCAATATTACTCTACAGTATTGCAGTTTGCTGGAAAAGCTTCTATCCCCAGGTGAAGTCTATATATATACTTCAAGGACAAGCTTGGACTTGTTGAGAATGCCTCTCTCATTGAAAGGGAGTGCTGATGAGATAACATCATAGACTTACATTCTCCTTGTTGAAATTTTGATGTTCTATGTTGTAACAATCACTTATTACAAAACTTATTTATGTTGCAATATTAGATAAGAAATTATAGATAGTCAAATGCAAAATAGAAGACAACTCGGAATGCAATGAGAGACGGAGAATTTAGGTCCATTGACTAGGGTGAAACCCACAAAGGGAAAACCCAACCATATTATTCTTCTATTAGAAATTGATTGTCCAACAAAGATACAAAGTACAACGAGAGATCAAGAGAATGAGGAAGTTCACCCAAATCTAAACAAGTTGTAGCATGAAGATCACTATTAGTAGTAGCAAATGAACACACATAATCAACCTTCCCTTCAACTAAATCACCACTAAAGCACTGAAACAACCTTGGGTCACAAGTTTTTTCTCTTGCTCTCCAAGATTCTCTCTCACAATCTTCTTCAACTCTCTCCAACTCTCTCCAACTCTCTCTCAAGTTCGAATTCTTCTTTCACAATTCACAAGTAGTGAGGGGAGAAAGAATGAGGCACATATAAATAGGAGGAGCAACAAATCCATGCCATAAAGGAGGAGCGACGAATCCATGCCTTGAATATTGTAACTCATGCCCATTTAAGAAATGTAACTCATGCCATTAAGGAGGTACACATGCCTTTGTAGCTTATGCTTTTAAGAGAGTGTGTAACATATGCATTAGAGAGTGTGTGAGAGGAATATTTTATGACATGTTTTTATTTATTGTATGAGAGTGTAAGAGAATATTTTATGATGTGCTTTAATGAGTGAAAGCAAGTGTAAGATAATTAATGAGAGTTTAAGAGGAATATGCCATGCTAATAATGAGAGTGTAATAGAACATTATTGAGAGCCATGATTGAGAGACTTGAATTCATTTTAATAATAATAGTAATATCATAAAGAAAATAATAATAATAATGATGATAAGATATTAAGTCGAGATTGAACTATTAGGATTGGTTGATGATAAGTTAAGTGATTTTCCATCAACTATACTTGATTACCAATTGATGCAAGGTGATTTACTATTTTTCAAAATTCATACTTGAGATGTTAGACATGACTTTATATTTTTAGAAATTGACTCCAGAATTGATAGATATGAGATTTTAGAATTTCTATTTTTAGGCATTTTATTTTTAGAAATTCATCCTTGAGCTCCCAATTTTCAACACACCCTCTCAACTAGGGAGGAATTTCTTTCTTCATCAAAGATATATCCTTTCTCTACTCATCTTTGATCATCTCTACTCTATCTCATATGGAACAATGGTGTCACAATCTAAAGAATAAGAATCATCATAGGGGAGATTCATCCATCACCCTATATTCACTTGGGGGGATTGCCACTTTCCAACACATGATAAGGATCTCGCACAACCAAGTATCATCTCTGCTTAGGGGGATAACCCACTGATCAAGTATCTCACACAACTAAGTCACATATCTGCTTGGGGGGATAACCCATTTGACAAAGATCTCACACAACCAAGTCTCATCTCTTCTTGAGGGGATCCACTTGTCAATACATGACAAGGATTTTGCACATCCAAGGCTCATCACTTCTTTAGGGGATATACTTGTCAACACATGACACAAATCTTGCACATCCAAGGCTCATCTCTACTTGGGGTGATCCACTTGTCAACACATGACAAGGACCTTGCACATCCAAGGCTCATCATTACTTGGGGGATCCACTTGTCAACACATCATAAGAATCTTGCACATCCAAGGCTCATCATTGCTTGGGTGGATCTACTTGTCAACACATGATAAGGATCTCGCACATCCAAGGCTCATCATCCATGACCACCCTCTTTAGGAATAGTCACATCTGTTAGTCCAAGTTTCTCTCTGAAAACCAAGAGCGTTCCTTTTGGAAAAGGCTTGGTAAGAATGTCAACAATCTAGTCATCAATCGCTATATGATGGAGTCTTATTTCTCGTCTCTACACCATATCTCAGATATAGTGATATTTGATCTTAAGATGCATGGACTTGTCATGGAACACCATATTTTTTTCAAGTCAAATCTCACTCCTATTGTTCCAGTAAATTATTGTTGTGTCCAGAACATGCTCAAACAACTCTCCAAAAATCTTCCTCAGCCATACTACCTTACTACTAGCCCATGCTAGCCTTAATGTGCTTAGCTTTAGTCGTATTGAGGGCTACATATTTTTTCTTTTTGCTCATCCAAGATATTATGGTAGATTCTAAGCTGAACTAGCACCCATATGTGATTTTTCTAGTAGTAGAGTTATTAACCCAATCAACATCAGATTACCCAAGTAATTTTACATCTTGGGAAATATATTTCAATCCAAGATTGATGGTCCCATGCAGGTATCTCAATACATGTTTTACAACAATCTAGTGTGCATGTGATGGCTTAATCACATATTGGATCAGAGTATTGAACACAAAACATATGTCTAGTCAAGTGTTCACTAAGAACATCAATGCCTAGATCAGTTGTTGATACTCAAAAGGATTTGCGAAATTAGGACCTACAGTTTCACCACACAACTTCTTGAAGTTCATCTCCATTGGAGTATTCATGGATTTACATTCTGTCATACCAAATACTTATAACAACTTGATAACATATTTTCCTTGAGAAAGGAAAATCTCATCAAGTTTCTGCCATACTTCAAGACCCAGAAAGTAATGCATTGAATGAAGATATTTCATTCTAAATTTAGAAGTTAATTCCATCTTATATTGAAGGATAAGAGGCTCACCACCTATTAGAAATAAATGATCAACATATAATACCATAATCAAAGGCATAACTTGGACTGTCTCAAAGTAAAGATTTGGATCAACATTACTTCTAGTAAAACCAAGCTTCATCAAGAAGTTATCAATGCAGTCATACCTAGCTCTTAGAGCTTGCTTCAAACCATAGAGGGCTTTCTTTGGTTTACACACATGAGTTTTCCAGTCATGTACTTCAAAGCCTTGTGGTTTCTCCACAAATACTTCTTCCTTGAGGAAGCCATATAAAAAAGTAGTCTTCACATCCATTTGGTGAAGAGACCGTCATTGGCTTGTAGTTAGTGCCACAGTAGATCGGATGGCTATATAGCAAGCAACCGATGCAAAGATCTCATAATATTTTATTCTCTCTTTCTGAGAGAAACCTCTGGCCACAAATATAGATTTATATTTTTCAATACTTCCATTAGCACCACATTTAATTTTATACACCATTGAGAAGACACAACAAATATACCTTGGGATCTTGGAACCACTTCCCATACATCATTATGAATGATTGACTCATATTCTTCAGTCATTTCATCTTTCCACACTTGAGGCTTCACAACTTCTTCAAAAGTGCATGGTTAGGCTTGAATAATGTTGCTCATGGCTACAACATATCCTTGGAACCGACATGGTTTCTTGCTTTCTCTAAAGGCTTGTCGGGGAGAAACATGTCCATCAACATCTTGTAAAGTGTCACAAAGCCATAATCATCTCTTTCTAACACATGGAGAAGGATCCAGTGAGTCCATGGGATCCATGGGTTCATCAACAAGATCGACCTCAGCCTCAGGATCTTCTTATGCGTCCAAGGCATCATCACATCTTTCAACATTAGCATGATGAGGAGTGTCTATGAATTTTCAAATAGTTCCATCTTCATTAAATGTTATGCCTCTACTAAACTCTATAGTTCTTTTACCAGGAACATATATTTTGTAAGCTTTAGAATTTTCACAATAACCAACAATCATACATTTCTTACCTAAAGCTTCCATCTTGGTAGTCTTTACCTTTGGCACATGAAAGTAGATAGGGCATTCAAAGATCCTTAAGTGCCCATTTTGTACTAGGTTATATGGTATGTTAGTCTTTTTCTTGATTTTAGCTTCCTTGTAGAAGTCTTGAGCTCTTGTCCACTTCATGTCCACTCGAGTCATGGGATGGCTCAACATCTTCATCAATTTTGATACAAAGGACTTGGTTATCACATTCATCAAATGTATTTGTTGATCCTAGAACAAGAGAAAGAGGAATAGTAGTAAATTAAATAACCATAATGAAAGTATACTTGGTAATAAGGTAAGTATTTCTTTCTTTTCTAGATGTGAAAATGCCTCCTTCATTATCCTTGGACTAGCTTCCTCTTAGAGTTTACCCTTCTTGCACTATTCTGCACCCTGATGATCTTCAAGATCTGTTTTTCTTGATTGCATCCTCATTAATAAGTTAGTGAAAGAATCATTCAAATACTCATGCAGGAAGAATAACCAATGATCTATAAAGATAAATCAAAACAAGAGAAGTGGCACAAAGAAACAACATAAAACTTGAAAAGAGATATTTTTTAATGGGGATTGAAGAAAGTTATTAGCTCCCTCTTGATGTGGCCTCTATCATTCATATGTTATTGACAAACGAAATGCATCTTATTGAACACAACATGGAAAACCCCATCATGATCCACTCTAATCTCAGACATTTCGGAAACCATCTTTCTCAGTTGAGGTAGTGCTTTATAGTGAAGATGAGTGAACTTTCGATACAACAATTTATATCGATAAGTACTTATCATGAATCAATGCATGGATAAGTCTTCCATTGATTTTATAAATATCTTCAAATGTTGATCCCAGAGTGAAGGCGTGTAATAATAATTATACATATTGACTTTATTGTTTGCAATGATATTAGTTATAATCCATCTTTAATCATTGTAAAAGAAGTTAGTTTTAGAAAACTATCATTCCATCTTTTGCAAAAGTCATGACTCTTACCTACAACAACTATTATTAGTAAACTATAATATCAAAATTACCAAAACCCGTAAGGTTATGTCATTTCTCATATAATGTGAGGGAGTCAAAATCCCCATATCTTCAACATTCAATTTCTATTAGTTATTCTTTCATAACCTTCTATGCATTATACTTCTTTTCAAGCCAACACTTTCTTGCACTTACTATATGCAAAATTACTGTCATATCTTGGGTTCCTTGAAATCTTAAAAGACTGGTAACTATAAAATTTCAGGAGTAAAATTCAGCAAAAAACTTTCAGTGGTAAAATTTCAGCAGTAAGATTTCGGCAATAAAATTTAGTAGGAAAAGACGTATTTCAGTAGCAAAATACAAGAAATATTTCAGCAGAAAATGAGTAGCAAATAGATGGAACAACAAGAGGTATTTCAAAATAAAGAAAGTTTCAAATAGAGTGGACACCAAGATATATTTCAGTGGAAGGAGAGTTGTAAATAGAGTGGACAAGAAGATATAGTTCAGCAAAAAGTGAGTTGCAAATGGAGTGGACAAAAAGATATATTTCACAAAAAGAGAGTTGAAAATGGTCATTTTATTCTTGAGCTTGTCTTCACCAAAGCTCTGATACCTTGTTGAAATTCCCATGTTCTATGCTATAAAAATCACTTATTACAAAACTTCTTTAAGTTGCAATATTAGATATGCAATTATAGATAGAACATAAATTAAATGCACAATAGAAGACAACCAAGAATACAATGAGACACAAAGAATTTAGGTTCGATGACCAGGGAAAAACCCACAAGTGGAAAACCTAACTAGATCCGTCTTCTATTAGAAATCAATTGTTTGACAAAGATACAAAGTACAATGAGAGATCGAGACAGTGAGTAAGTTCACCCAAATATGAACAAGTTGTAGCATGAAGATCACTGGTAGAAGCAAGAGATGCACACACTGAATCAAGCTTCCCTTCAACTAACTCAACACTAAAAGGTTGAAGCACTGAATTAAAACTGGCTCACCAAGTTTTTCTCTTACTCTCCAAGTCTCTCTCTCACAATTTTCTTCAACTCTCTCCAACTCTCAAGTTTGAATTATTCTTTCACAATGCACAAGTAGTGAGGGAAGAAAGAATGAGGCACATATATATAGGAGGAGGAAAGAATCCATGCCATAAAGGAGTAACTTGCATGCCTTGAGGAGTGTAACTCATTCTCATTTAGGAAACGCAACTCATGCCATTAAGGATGTACATATGCCTTTGTAACTTATGATTTTAAGAGAGAGTGTAACATATGCATGAAAAAGTGTGTAAGAGGAATATTTTGTGACATGCCTTTGTTGGGTGTAAGAGAGTGTAAGAGAATCTTTTATGATGTGCTGTAATGAGTGAAAGCGAGTGTAAGAACATTAATGAGAGTCATGATTGAGAGACTTGAATTTCTTTTTAATAATAGTAGTATTATAATAAAGAGGACAATAATAATAATAATAATAGATTAAGTTGATATTGAACTATTAGGATTGACTGAGGATAATTTAATTTATTTTCCATCAACTATATTTGATTACCGATTGATGCAAGGTGATTTACTATTTTTGGAAAGTCATGCTTGAGATGCTAGACATGAATTTCTATTTCTATGAATTCACTCTAGACTTGTCAGATATGAGATTTTATACTTTTCTATTTTTATACTTTCTATTTTTAGACATTCTCTTTTTAGACTTTTTTATTTTTAGAAATTTATCCCTAAATTGCCAATTTTCAACACCTGTGTCAAGTAATTTGACCCGAATTTGGGAGATTATTCCTATGTCAAGTACATTAACATGAATTAGGGAAAATGGTCAATTAGAGGACTGACATTATTCCTCTATCACGTATGACCCAAATTAAGAAGAATGGTCATAGAGAATCATGGTCATTTAGTATCGAGCCATGGATTGTGTAGCTAAATTTTTTCCTTTGGAAATTCACCATGTGTCATTGACTAGAATGATGGTGACCCAATACTAGTTGGGATGCCATGTGTCAGGTACCGACCCAAATTATGGTGAGTAGTTGTATGCTAGATGATATCCCGTGTGTGTGAAGTACTGAACCTAATGATGGGATTAGTTGATGCAATTGACTTACCATGTGTCTAAAGCATTGACCTAAATTATGGTGAGGATATACCATAGGTATGGACTCTGAAGTGTTGACCCAAATTACGGTAAATGGTTGATGTTATTGATGTACCATGTGTCACAATTTTTGATGTGATTATGATTCTTGGATTTGTTATAACCTTTTCTTAGAGAAATCTATTAACATGAGAACATCCAGATAATCATTATGAATACCTCCCTAGCTAAGAGGGAGTGTTGAATTTTTTAGCTATGGTTAGTCTTCATAATTATTATAGTTTATTCATTGATGTATTTGTAGAACATGTTCCTCATTCTATTATCATAAGAAAAAAATTGACATGTTTTTCATGTTGATTTTTAAAAGAATAAAATTTGAATTTTGAAAAAATAAAATTTGTGACTCCAAAATATCTAGGCCAACCCTTCTCCTAGTCAAGTCGACCCCAATTTCTCTTGACAACCTATTTGAATAGCTAGTTTAATGTGTGTGTGTGTGTGTGTGTGTGTGTGTGTGTTTGTGTGAATGAGGCATTTGACCTCCCTACAAAGCACAATTCAGATCTTTCTGCTCAAGTAAATTCGAACCTCTTGAGGAAAGATAAAGGGAACAGTCTAAGGCAAAATGAATGGACAAATATGAGGCACATTCTTGATGGAAGAAAGATGAGTCTTTGTTGAAGATGGACGAATTCCTAAGGAAAATTAAGTTGAAGTTTTTGTGACATATCAAGTTTGGGTTTCTAAAATAATTCAAGGTTGTGGGACCAAATGTCTAGGTATAAATTAGTTGTAGGACTAAGTTGATTGGTACAGGAGTAGGCCAAAGTTATTGGGCAGTGATATGACTTGACTAGGAGGCAATGGGCCGAGTTTGATCTAGTGACATTGTTGGTCTATTTGACCTTGTAATTGATTGATGTATCTCTTTTGAACTTGATGATTTTTTTAAGGAAAAGGTTGTTGGATTTTCCCCCATGTGGGTTTTCCCTGGGGTAAAATCTTATGTTATTTGTGTGGTTATCTCTTCATGATCCTACTATCATAAATAATATATTGCTGATGTATTTTATGTAATTTCTTAATTATGAATAATGGATAAGAATGTGAAATTGTAAATCATTTGAAGTAATTATCAGTATAGAAGACCCTATAAAACTCAACATTTTTACATAAAAAGTCACATGTATTTCATACAATTACTTTGAACAATACCTTGGGTTATCAAAATTAACCAATGTAACTGGTAACCTTTTACCATATCAAATCCAATGCCAACTATAGTAGTACTATGCAACAATGCCCTTTAATTAACCTTGACTTGTGATTTTAATTTTTTTTTTTAAAGAAAACTAGGTTTCTCTTTACAACCCAAAAATTTCGATAATTTCCAATGCCATAACTCCAATTATATCCATTGTGAGGAATAAACAATAGAACCATCTTTCAACTTCAAAAAAATTCAATATTATGTTTTTTCAAGCCATAGTTGCAAACCGAAATCACACTAGTGTCCAAAGAGTGAGTTACGGGATAAACTTCGAGGGTTCAAGACATGGCCTTTTTCATTACCATTCTTCAAATTTCAAGCCCAGGAAAGTTCATATTAAGGTCTTACAGGTTATTATATTTAAAAAAAAAAAAATCCAACCTTACAATTATTTTACCATGCCAACTCGCGCTACAAACTGATTACATTCATGAATAAATCTTTTCTCATGAGTAAAACAAAACCAAATTTAAGCACCATAACATTCTCTACAAATCGCCAACCAACAAAGCTTGTAAAGTTGCCATAATTTTTGGACTAAAATAGCTCAGAGACTAATAAAATCATAATTGTATTTATTCAACATATCATCACCAAACCATAACCATAATCCTCTTACATTCAGGAATAGGGCTCTTCACATAGCATATAAACAATATGTTATAACATGCTATATAACCAAGTTCAAATATTTCTTCGACCAACCCAACTTGTAGTATAACTCTTTTCTTTTGCCACACAAAAAAGTCAGAGTAAGACAACTCAAGGATGAAATAAGTTTGATACAATTTTTATAAGTTTTTTCATTATCAATGATCGAACAGTTGCGGGGAAAAGAAACTCTATGAAATTTTTGAGTATGAAGGAAATAGTAATGAAAGCTCATCAACCATAATATTTTAACCTTCTTTTCAATCAAGCAAGACTAGAGAAAGAGGGATATAAAAACCTGAAAACGCACAACCACTAGAGCCAATTTAATTTTAACTACAAAATATGCAATCATAGAATACTGAGATGAGTACTAGCCTCGTCTAATGATGCAATTTTTCCTTTAAAATATTTTCTCAGTAGTGGTTAGTTTCCAAGGCCAAAACAATTTCACCAACATCTAGAGCAGATCCAAACACTGCCATTAAGCTTACCAAATTACCAAATTCTTCTTTGAGTAGGGGATAACTTCCAAACACCATCTAGATAGAAAGCTAACAATTTCCTTTCACATTAATGCATGGGTGGTGTAGTGACCACGTCAAGCCGAAGAAAAAATCTCAATCATTGATCAAGCATCTATCCATCACATAAAACCATGAAATTCATATCGTGTGTTGGCTAGTGATAAATGTGTGTGACATAAATATCCCATATTACTTGTTGCAATACCATCCAAAACATTATATTAATGTAATCCCCATGGTATTGAACCAATGAATAACCCATGAATCATCAAACACAAGTGCTTTATTGTATGCCATGGAATTTTCATGTTATATGTTAGATTTTGTTTCAAGTATTGAACCATGGTTGTATTCATAGTGCCAACAAATAAATTCCCATCATTTTTAAAATGAAATTTTGTTTTCCTTTATTTTTATACCTTAACATAATCAAGCCTTACCAAACCTTTAATATCATAACCATAAACCATGCTATTAGTCCTTTTTTTATGCCACAATTACATGTGCAAACCAAGATTATAAGGTTGTGCCAAGATGATCCAATACAAAACTAATAGGTGATTAAATTGCTCCTTTTCCCTCCATCAATTTCTATGCCACCAATATACTCAAAGTAACAACATTTAAACACAATGATTGACATATAAATATGATGTGAAGAATAATCGTAGTGATGATTCAACTTAAATTGATTTTCTTTATAGGGGACCCCACCTATTTATGTTAATTATTCTTTTCCTTTCACAATGAAAGGAGAAGATTTGCAATACTTTGAAAATTTTAAAGAATCATATGGATGTAAGTGGCAACCTCATCGAGATATTCCTACTAATTTCTACATACATTTTATAGATAGTTTCAATGGATATTGATCTGAAAATCATCATAGACTTAAATTGATGTACAATTGATTGACCATTAATGATTTGAATGTTAGCTCAAAGCATAGAAATCAAGGAAAACTACTTGAGAATAAGAATTTACGATAGCTGATTAAACACAAGATAGACACATAATAGAAGTGAAAACAGTAAATACACAGTGATACCAAACAAATAAATTGATTACAGAGTTCGTCCCTAATGGACTACGTCTCCAGGTCCGCTTTCAAGATGGGTGACCACTTTATTAGGATTGAAACAGGTGAGGCCTATTACATAGATATTTGATCAATTTAAGTGTGCATGCAGGCACTTCTAATCACAATAATCTGATAGCCCTCAAAACCAGCTTTCTAATGCCTTTCACAGTTCCCAATTTTGACTTTGAATGCTCTTGTTACATTGAAAACAAAACTGCCTATGACCTCCAGGATCTGCAAACAAATATCAAAACCACTCTCCTCCCATCAATGAAGGAAAATCAACCTCTTATAGGCCTGTAGATGCATCAAAACTGCCTTGGGCTGATTGCAGGATGAATTGGTTGAGTTTGGATAGGTTTGAGAGCTCAGTCTTGTTGTTTAATGCCACCTAGGCTAGGTTGCATGGTCCCGAAATTAGTTCCAACAACAAACCATACAAAAACCTAAAATAAACATTACATTAAACTCTGAACTACTAGCAGTTATGGCAACGCGGATTGGGTGGACCGCTGGCATGTGACCAAGCGGTCTAACCCTTGGCAGCCACCTAGAGGTTTTATCCCCGCGGTTTCAGCGACCAACTCGCCGATGGTTAAACCTTGTTGTTCACATGACCTATTGCAGTTTGTGAAGACCTGATAGTTTACCACCTAAGCTCTACGATTCTGAAGACCCCAACAGTTAACCAATGACTAGTTCACATGTCAAATTCCGCTGTGGTGCACACTTTGACATGGTTAATTTACTGATGTTACTTGACAATCTATCCAATGCTTGGTCACATGTTTTTGATGTGGTTAAGCTACCTGTCATCAGAGGTGACTGTTAACTGTGTATTTAATTGTTTTACAATGTAATGTTCGTTAACATAGGCCGAGAGCTAGGTTTAACATATAGTTTTGGTTTTGTTAGGATTCTAGGACTTACAACTCATAGCTTTATTGTGATAGGACTTAGGTTTATGTAATAACACATGGTTTTTGCAATGTAGTATTGTAGGTTTAGAAAATAGGTAGGACTTAGGTCTTCAGGGTTTTATGCATGGTTTGGTATATCATAGGTTTAGTTCTTATCAATAGGTTTATGGTTTAGATGTAGATTAGGGTTTAATACATAAAGTTTATTAACCCATTTACAAACACATTTGTCACAATGTGACAAACAATCATATGCATATCATTGACCAATCCTGGTAGAACTGTCGATGAACACATGTTGAAAACCAGGTGCTAAACCATCTCAACTGAACGCCATGAAAAACCATATTTCCTGAACAACCCAATCCATAACCAAAACTTTCGAAGCTGACGACACTGACTTGATTTGACAACGACACTAAACAGTAAAGACAACACTTGAATATCTGTGCAACTGATATGACGAGGTCCTCCTAGATCAATCCTCTCCACTTAAAAGCTTTTGGACCACCAAAATTTTGACTAAACAAATAGTTGCTGGGGTAGAACTCCCTCTCTTTCCACCTTGACCTAATGATGTACCAATACATTCGATCAATCACCTGCAAGTGATGACCTTGATGATGCTAACCATGGCACATTTTGATCCGGTGACCTATTCTCTCCATCTGCAGTATAAACAACTTGTGATGATGTGCAAACAACATGTTATAAACATGGCAATTGAATTATTTCCATGAATAACCATGAGTTAGTGACTCATAAACATCTTTGACAACAGTCTCTAATGGATGTTGTTTAATACCATCAACATGTATAAACAATCTATTTTGTGGAATAAGAGACAATCAAAGATACTCTTGACATCAAACCAACTACTTGATTAAACATACTTTCCTGCTTCCCGATTACTAAGTGAACTTGGTGCAATGAACCTATCAAACTATAAGGTGAAATCTGCTGCAACTTAGGCTGTCTTTGAAAGTATTGAATTAGCTGTTGACTTGTTTGAATCACTTTTCCTTCATTTATTACATGATGTTTCCATTGATTAGCACTTTCCCCTGATGCATAAGTTTCCCTGAGACACTTTGACACTTCTTTAGAAAAGGCTTTATATGAAAACAAATAGGTTTCCTCTCCACTTGAAAAGAGGTTTCCAAACTGTTAGAGACATGAAATGGTGACACAATATAAGAGAAATTGAACACTGACTTTCTCCAACATTGACCTATATCCATGCAACTATTTATTTCCAAACTTGGACTGAGTTGATTCATTTTGACATTAGGAAGAGGAGCTTTAGGCACAAACTATAATTCATGTTGTAATCCCTGCTTATGAATAATATGTTTGGTTTTACACAGAACTGGAATAGTTTCTATTTCTTTAATCAAACCCTATTTGAGTCGAGTCTCATAACTTAAACAACCATCATGTCGATTGTTATGTTGTCCTTTCCCACACATGATTACAAATCCTTTATTTGAACATATTAATTGCTTCATCTAATTAACATTAACTGAATTCAAGTGATTTTTGTTTTGATGTGCCTTGACAATAAATTCAACCCCATCATTCTTAGGGTGATATTTATGTCCTCTCCTATAAAATACTGCATCGCGATCATAAAGATAAGGACTTCCTAAGCCAACTCCACATATTTCTACAGGAACCACATCTAATTCCACTTCATCAATGTAATTAGTTGTAATTGAAAATATTAATCGACACTGTTTGGTGACATTTGTCCAAGTTGATTTATTTAGCCATCCTAATGGGTAAGGTCTTGGATGATTCCATGTTTCCAAACCCAAAATTTTAACTAAATATTCAAAGATTAAATTTTCCTGTGATCCACTGTCAAACATTGTACCTATATTTGTATGTTGAGAAGTTATCCTTATGTTAAACAATTCAACTCTTTTATCCTCATTTGAAGGATTTATGTTTGATGAAGATGCAATAGTTTTTGAACTTGAACCAGTGTTAGAATTTTTACCTATCGTAACCATCATGGTTATCCTCCTTTCATTACCTGAATATAAACCTAGATCTTCCTGGACTGCTACAATGGCCTTATTTTCATCCTTCTCCTCAAGGAAATTTCTAGGCTTAAGTTCTTGATGAAGTTTCCAACACTTAGATTCATCATGACTGATTCTGGCAATGATAACAAGTAGGCCTTCCCTTCTAAACGATCGTTGATTTCTTTCTCTTTGAAATGTTCTTCCCCTTAATATCAGTGGAATATTTGATTTCCAACTCTTTGGATGACTGCGATGAAAACTTGAATGGTCTACCACCTAATTCAATATGTATTTACTGAACACACACTTCATCAAAATCATCAGGATTAAACATCAATAATGTATGTTGTAAATATGAATGTAAACTGCCGATGTATTTTAACAAAGTTTCACGTGTATCCAATGAAATACCAAGTGCCAATGCTTTCTTTTTTAACTCATGAGTAAACTCCTGAACACTCTGCCCTTTACCTTGCCTTAGATGTTGCCAATCAATAGCAAATTTATGCATGTATCCTAAAGGATAGAACTATTTCCTAAGAGATTTTAGAAACATAGACCATGAAGAGATGAATTTTCCTTTACGCTTTACCTCTATCTGAGTTTTACTTTCCCACCAAATTAAAGTTGTTCCCCCCATTATAAGTGTAGCTAACTAAATTTTAGTTTTATCGATAGAAATGTTCTAAATGTGACAATACACTTCTGACTGCTTAATCCAGTTATCTAGCCTTTCAGGATTCATTTCGCCATCATAAATAGGTAACTCAAATGTCACATCAAGTTTCAAAAGAGATGTTTTATTCAGTTTCTTATTTGTTTCAGATTCTATACTGGAAGAAGAAGAAGATGATGATGATGATGATGACAATGGAGATGATGGAGGTGAAGGAGGTTTATCAGCCTTGCCTTTACCTTTGTCCTTTTTCGATGTCTTTGAAGAAGAAGCTGCATCTCTCTCCTTCTTATCTTCGTACAGTTCTCCCAACATTTGTTGCATAGTCAAGAATGCTTGCTGAAACAATTCATCACTCATCCTAGCTTCATGGTTTTCACTTGCATCAGATCCTGACACGGTCGATTTATGAACGACTAGCTGCTTTCCAATCTCTAGATCAATATGCTCAAGAATTCCTACTCCTCGTTGCGACTTTGACCTGGTTAACATTCAATGGAAAATTCTACAAACAAAACCTACTGCAATACAAAATTACATGATTTTAAAATGTTCATAGACTTAAACGGATATAAAATTGATTAACCATTAATTATTTGAATGTTAGCTCAAAGAACAGAAATCGAGGAAAACTACTTGAGAAGAAGACTTTACAAAAACTGTTTAAACACAAGATAGGTGCATAACATAAGAGAAAACAGTAAAAACACAGCGATTGCAGACAACAAAATTAATTATGGAGTTCGTCCCTGATGGACTACGTCTCCGGGTCTGCTTTCAAGATGGGCGAATGCTTTATTAGGATTGAAACAAATGAGTTTGATTACATAGAGATTTGATTAGTCTGAATGTCCATGCAAGCACTTTTCATCACTGTCATCAAATAGCCCTAAGAACCAGCTTTCCAACACTTATCATGGTTCCAAATTTAGACTCCGGATGCTCCTGTTACATTGAAAACAAAACTGATTATGACCTCCAGAATCTGCAAACAAATATCAAAACCACTCTCCTCCCATCAATGAAGGAAAATCTACCTCTTATAAGCCTATAGAGGCATCAAAACCACCTTGGGATAATTGCAGGATGAATTGGTTGAGTCTAGATAGGTTTGAGAGCTTGGTCTTGTCGTTTAACGCCACCTAGGCTAGGTTGCATGGTCCCCGAATTAGTTCCAACAACAAAACCATATAAAAACCCAAAATAAACATTAAATTATAATCCAAACCATTAGCAGTTATGGCTACATAGATTGGGTGGACCGTTGGCATGTGACCAAGCAGTCTAACCCTTGGCGACCACCTAGAGGTTTTATCCCCGCGGTTTCGGTGACCAACCCACCGATGGTTAATCCTCATTGTTCACATGACCTGTTGTAGTTTGTGAAGACTTGATGATTTCCCAGCTAACCTCTGCGGTTCTGAAGACCCCAACGGTTAACCAATGCCCAGTTCACATGTCAAATTCCGCTGCGGTGAACACTCCGACGCAGTCAACTGACTCACGTTACTCAATGGTCTATCCAATGCCTGCTCACATGTTTCTGATGCGGTTAAGCTACCCACAGTTAGAGGTGACGGTTAACTATGTATTTAATTGTTTTACAATGTAATGTTTGTTAACATAGGCCAAGAGCTAGGTTTAACACATAGTTTGGGTTTTGTTAGGATTTTAGGACTTAAAACTCATAGCTTTATTGTGATAGGACTTAGGTTTATGTAATAACACATGGTTTTTGTAATGTAGTATGGTAGGTTTGGAAAATAGGTAGGACTTAGGTCTTTAGGTTTTTATGCATGGTTTGGTATATCATAGGTTTAAATCTTAGCATTAGGTTTATGGTTTAGATGTAGATTAGGGTTTAATACATAAAGTTTATTAACCCATTTACAAACACATTTGTTGCAATGTGACAAAAAATCATATGCATATCATCGACCAATCCTAGCAGAACTGTCGATGAACAAATGTCGACAGCTAGGCACTAAACCATCTCAAATGAACACCATGAAAAACCATATTACCTGAACAACCTGATCCATAACCAACACTATCGAAGCTGATGACACTGACCTAATTTGACGATGACACTAGAACATCTGTGCAACTAATCTAACGAGATCCTCCTAGATCAGATATCTATCTGCAACACTTTAATGATGATTCTCCTCTTATGAGTGTTTCCTCAAGCACCCTTTTTACATTGACAAGCTAGACGGATTGATGGCGACTCTCATTGACTCACTTGAAGTATCTTCTTCTATAATGATTGCACCTCCTATTTCTCCCACAACCATGAAACTCAATAATGGTAAAGATAATCCTCCATCTACTCTAGTAAGGCCAAGGTCTATCCCCAAATGGATTTGATCTACTATATTAGTTTCCTTCCTAAAGTTGGACTAGGTGTTTGTTGGAATTTCCCCACTACACGTTCTCTTCTCACCAAGATTGACACTAGAAGTGACCCCTCTACTTATTATCTAGCCAAAAACTTGCATAAATGGGAAGCAATCATGACTATCAAGTATGAGGCCCTAATAAAAAATTAGGCATGGGAATTAGTTCCTTTACCCAAGGCTAAGAATATTGTTGGTTGTAAATGGGTATATAATAGCAAATATAGCTTTGATGGACAAAATGAAATACATAAGACTAATCTTGTTGTCGAAGGTTTCCGACATAAGGTATTGGCTATAAGAAACATTTTCGCTAGTTTTATATTTGTATGACTTTATTTATTGCTACTTCATAGAGATGGGAGTTTCATCGAATGAATGTTTTAAATTCTTTCCTTCATGGTGATGTTCAAGAGTAAATATATATGCAATAACCACTGAGTTTTGTTGAAAAGGGCTCAACACCATTGGTCCATCAACTTAGGAAATCCTAATATGGACTAATGTAGGCACCCCACACTTGGTATGAGTAGATCAATAATTTTTTTTTCTGCATTGGATTTTCTCATTGCAAGAGTGAACTTGATATCTACATTTGTCATCAAAATAATCAAATCCTTATTATTGTGCTCTATGTGGGTGATTTGACAACCACTTATAGCTCAATCTTGTGGATTAACGAACTAAAGATAATGCTTCATGAGTCATTTCAAATCACTAATATTGGTTTGCTTCACTACTTTCTAGATATTCAATACTTAATTTTTTAGATTGTTCTATGTTGAATCAATTACTGTAGCCCAATTTACTTCTACATTGATAATGCAGCCAATTATTAGCAGTGTAACCAATCATAAACTGTAACTGAAGATAGAACAATATATGCAATGACAAAGAAGACAAAAGCACAGTCATAAGTGATAATAGATTGGTCTAAGACCAGGGAAAAACCCCACAAGGGGGAACCCTTTCAAATATTCTTCTTTATTAGATCATCATAAAAAGGTTTTTAGTAGAGAGTACAATGAGCCCAATAAATAAATTTGCAGCAGAGAATTACAAAAAGAGATTGCAGATCTATAGAATAGTAGAGAGAAAACCATTATCCACCAGATCACTAAATCTAATTGAAATTAACTTTGAAACCCTAGATCAAGACCTAGGATGCTCCCAACAAGACTGACTGTGTGCGTTTGAAACTCCCTAGACGCTCCCTTAGATACTGTGTGAGGGTGTATGTGTCTTCCCATATGCTATCAGAAAGACTATATGCATGCATTCGGGGTCAAACTCACTCAAATATGCTCCAAACCCCCATATGCTCTCTTCCAATTACTGTGCGTGCGTTCGAGACTACCTGCACACTCTCTTGACCTCCTTGTGCGAGTGTTCGGGAACTAATACTATATAATCTACTTTTGAAACCCTAGACACTCCCTCCAGGCCTCTGTGAGAGCGTCTAAGAACTCCTAGACACTCCCTTATCCAATTTGTGCATGCGTCTAGGGACGAAAAATCTTAGTTACGTGCTTGCGTTCGAGAAACTAAAACCCTAGATCTGTATGAGCTTCACGCCTTCAATTTCAGACCCTTGCATGAACTTCTTCCGTCAGACCTATGCGAAGCAAGATAAAAGAGAAGAGTAGAAGATGGCTTGGTCACTGTGTAGAAATGAGCTTGAGGTCTCTTCTATTTATAGGCTTCTGTGAGTGTCCACTTCGGGTTGAGTCTGACCTAACTAATTTCACATGTGCTTAGGGCAAATTCATTCCATTATACATGAATTAATAAAATAATTCAAAAAATAACTTTCACTTGTCCAAATGGGGTGATCTTTATGTCAATTTTGGTCCTCTCGAAAAGAGGAATTTAATGAAATCATCATCTCAGTCATATGAGTTGTCCGAGGTGGAATTTGACTATAGTTGAGAAAATTAACACTCCCTCTCAACTAGGAAGAATTCCACCTGTCAATATATTTTTGTTGATCATCATATCATCCTGTCATGTTGTCGTCATGCTTTGGTCATCTCTACTCAAATATATCTGCTGAAACTATATTAGATCTAAAAGAAGAAGAATCAGGGAGCAATAAATTCCACACAAACTGAGAAATATGATAAATTTATCATACAGGGGAGCACATCTTCGACCCTGGAATCTCATCGGGGAGCTCATTCTCAACCCAAAATCTCAAAAGGGGAGAAAGTATCAACCCAATCCTATTGCCTACCAATCTTACCATCAATGATCCTCAATGGTCATGTGCTAGAACACCTGCATCATAATCAACTTGGGTTGTACACCACAAGTATACTCTCAACCCGTTGGCCAAACGGGGAGGGGTATTCCCAACAAGCCTTGCTTAAGTATGATACCAATTGGGGTATACTCTGCATCGACCAAATAGGGGAGCAACATATCCAACCCTATGAACATAGGGGAGGAACATCTCCAACCCTATGGGTAATAGATAGTGTTAGCACTCCTCCATATTTCCAAGGCTAAGGAAGAGTCCAGCTGAGGTAACCACAGACAAATCTTTTGACTTGGTAGTTAGCCCTACGAGGCTAGAGGGGGCTCTCTCCGAAGGATCATAGCAAGGAGGGCTGAATGGATTAGTGTTCTAGGCTAGATATAAAGTGTAGAGGTTTTTTCGATTCGATTTGGTCGGGTTACCGCTGGATGAAGGTATTAGGTCAAAGAGGCTAGGTCAGAGCTAATCAGTTATGATTGCAGACATTCAAAAGGGAAAGGTAGGCATGAGGCTTAGCACTTAAAAGGTGGTTTAGTGAAATGGTTTTAGACTGATGAGGAGTTAGGAAGGGAGTATGAGATGAATTCTTCCTAAACTGAAGAAAAATGGACAAACTATGATAACTTTCCCAAAACAGAGCATGAGAAAATATGTATTCTTCCTATCAACTTGAAAATTACCATATAACAAACATGAAATGGTTTATGAGCATACAAAACATTCATACAAATGATTACAAAAAGAAACAATTCTAAACATCCATACTACATGTATCCCAAGAAATAGTTGCAACTCATTTATTAATACTTGCCAAAATCTAATACAATAGTGTCTCTGATCACTAGTACAACATCCAATTGAGTCCAACCTCTAAAAAGAATGAAGAAAGGGAATATATAGACATCAAAAGAAACTCCTCCCAACCTCAGCAGTCGAATCCATGAGAGGAGGAGTAGTTCCACCAAAATCTGAATTGATAGCTAGAGTGTAGGGTGGTCAAAGTGGCTCATCCCTAATTACATTAAAACTGATTCATCTGATTTGATGAAGAGTATTAACCTAATGTATTTACCCCTAGGTAATAATAGAAGACCATAATTACATTTACCATATCAATTACATCAGTAAAATTTGTTTCCCAAGGATGAAATCAAAACTGGATAAAAACAATGAAAAAATTAGGCAATTTGTCCTATGTGCAGTGACAGTGGTCTATGCGTAGCACCAGTGGTCTATGCACAACACCTTTGGTATGTCCGCAACACCATATTCCAGCTGATTTTTAGAAGGGTTTCTGATGTCCAATTTGAGCTCAGTATAGCTCATTGGAAAGCTTATGTTGTCTACTTTCTAGAAATGCACTTGGTTCCAAACAATGACGAGTTTTAATACTCCAAAGAAGTCAATCTCCCAAGACTTCTTATGTGCACAACACCTAGCTGAAAAAGAAGGTAGAAAGGTGATTTTTGCTGTGTTTTTGGCCATTTATTCCTATCAAATTATCCAATTTTAGTGTACCAATAGTCAGAAGTGTATGCTCGTTGCCTTGTGAATCTGATGGTGGTCTTGAGTTTTCATTTGGAGGCCTCCAGAATATGTGCAATGCCCTAGGACAATCCAACTGTGCCAATAACTCTCCAAGTTTCACAAAAAACCCAAAAATTTCAAAAAGCGCCCAAAATATTGTCAATATTGGTGTATGGGCTGCCAATGAAGCATGTTATGCATCGAAAGAGGCCTCAGCAAGGATATCCCATTTTCCTTTCTCCTCTTGCACATTTAGGGTTCCAGGCTTTGACTTCAATTCTTTGAGTTTTGACCTTGCTATTTGGCTTCTATGGAAATAATACTTTTCCATCCTCCTTTGTATGCCATTGCCTCTTTTGGCCTTGTCTATGAGGTTCTCAAGATGATTTTTAACCTTCTCTAACCAATGCTCCCTGTTTTCATTGATCATTATGGAAAATTGCTCATTTAAGGTAAGCTCATTGGTTAGTTCAACTTCTTTTTGTTTCTCTAGTTCCAATGCTCTCTTTAGTCCTTTGGTTTTTGGCCTTTTTCTTAACACTTTTTCTTCCATCTCATCAAGATAACCATATTCTCCATATGTTTCATCATGTAAGGCCTTAGCCTTGGTCTCTTCTCTTTTGGCTTTGAGAAGGTCCACCTCCATGATTAGTTGTTTTATCTTCAGTTGTTGGTTTTCTTGCTCAAGAAATGAAATGACATATTTAGCTCTATCCAATTGAGTTTGTAATTGTTTGATTTGGGTTTCTTTTCCTTTGATGATTGATCCAAAATGGATCTTGGAAAAACCTCTTAAGTCTTCAATTATATTTAAATGGGAAAATATGTTTTAAAAGCCCTTTAAAGAACTATCGCATTATGGCCTTTTATCACACCGGAGAAATATATGTTTTAACCATGAAAAATAGGGTATAAAGGCAAAACCTTTATCACATCCATGTATATATATATATATGCCACAATGAAGCCTTTTTATCACATCCGGAGAAAATAGATGGTTCATCGCATATATATATATATATATATATATATATATATTATATATATATATAATATATATATATATATATTACAATGGAGTTCGTTAATGCATCGAGAAAAACCAAGGTTTAGCGTTAAAAGACCATGGCCTTTTGGAACTGTGACAACAATTAGTGGAAGTGGGAGAGGTTCTTGTAAGCTTGACAAGAAGCCTTTAGTGCCCCATTTTCAGATTAGGTGGTATCAGAGCCTGAGATTGATTAACCCCACCTTTAGGAAGGTAATATCAAAGCTGGTTATATCAGAGTAAGTGGTATCAGATCAGAATGCTTGATTGACAGAGCAAAATATTGCTCGTCTGGGAGGTTTTTGGGCAGTCGAGGATTGATTGTCTAATTAATTGTATGCTTGTTTGCAGACTGACTATTGTGTGAGTTTGTAGAGGTGAAGGGAAAGCTACTGATAGCTATGTCTAGGAGAGGACAAGAAGGAAGAAGGGTTGAAGGCATTCTTCTTATCCCAAAGGACCTTAAAGCAATCCTTGAAGCAGAAGAGCTTTGTTGCAAAAGGTTGCCTGAAAATGGTCTTTGTTAATCTTGTTTGAACTTATTGTGTTCATTTTGATAATGACTACTTCTACAAGTGAGTCCTGAAATGTTGCTTTCTTCACAAGATTCTTTGATGAAGACAGGAAGCAAGACTTGTTCACCATGATGGATATGGTGAGAGAAATTTATGAGGATGGAAGGAAGAGCAACATACCTAGAAAGCAGTTTAATTCCATGGAGGAAGAGAAGCAGTTGTTTTCTGACAAATTGCAGGAAATGGAGAGGCAATTTCATATTGCAAATATGAACCTGTAAAGGATGCATGAGTTGGAGACACAAATCTTTGTTGCAAAAGAAGCCTTGGTCAAGTATTGTCTTGAAGAAGAGGTAAATAATTCTAGTTTGTCTTCAAATTCCTATAAGAATGTTTATGTTGGTTCTTTTGAAAAAAACACTAGAGGCATAAGTTCCAAGTTAATGTCCAAGATGGGCTATGAAGGAAAAGGCTTGGGTAAACATGCACAGGGTATTATTGAGCCAATAATAGTTGAGGAAAGGCCTAAGTATTTGGGTCTTGGCTACGAACAGTCTTATGGAGAAAGCTCCAACGCTGCCATGAAGACCATTGAAATAGTTCCAAGAAGTAGTTTCATTTCAGATCTTCTACCCCAAGAGTGTGAAGATTGTATTCATGGAAAATGCAATAGCTTGAAACATCATTTGCATGATGCAGGTGTTCATAAGCATGCACTTGAACCAGAGAGTTGTGGAAACTCTAACAACCTTGAAGAGATTGATGATGTTCCAAAGGGAGGCACTTCTTCATTTGATTCACCTCCTCATGAAGGTAAAATAGGTGAAAGAGAAAGGTATAAATCTAGTTCTAACCATATTCCTTTTGATTATGATAAGCATGATAAATTTCCATGTAAGCATTGGAAAAGAGTTGCATGTTCCTTTTGTGGTTTGGATAACCATAGTGTTTCTAGATGTTGGAAGAGAATGGCCGCATACATGAAAATTTTGAAGGAAAGGAAGCAAGAAGCCAAAGGTCCATTGGACAAGGCAAATCATGCTGTCAAGAGGATGCACATGTGTTGCACTTACTGCCATAAGCAAGGACACATTGCTGAAAATTGTTGGACTCTGAATCCAACATGCCTCCATGAATCTTGAAGAAGGTGGAAAGAGAAAATGGTAGGAAAGGAAAGGAAGATTCCATGATTGATGTGTTTTAGGATGTTTCACATGTTGATGCTGATGTGTAGAGAAAGGTAGCACCTTTGAAATGGATTGGTAAGAAATGGTTAGAGTTCTTATCCAATTAAAGATTGCATGTCTTTTGATTTGATGCATCTATTTGCATTTCTTTGTTAATGGAATGCAAGTTGTAGGATTTTACCAAGAAGCTAAATGGAGAAGTTGAGTAGGAGACTCACTTTGTTGCTACAACATTATATTCATTTCAGCTTCGAAAGTACAACGTGCTTAAACAAAAGTTGAAGGATGAAATGCATGCATGAGCATGATATGCATGAACACAGGGATGCTGATGATTTCCTTGTATTTGAACATGTATGTGTAATTAACTTGAAGGGTTGATTGCTTTGTTTTAAACATGCATGTAATATTGACTTGAGGAAAGTTGATCTGGTGCCGAAGATGGAGATAATGATGAAGTGTTTCATCTTTGAAAAAGCATGTAGAAAAGATGTAAAGACATGTTTGACTTGAAGGGTCATTTTTTTTAGGGGCATGTTTTGTGGGCTTGGTATCTAGTCCATCATTTGTACGCAGATGTAAAGACATGGAGGTGTTAACCAGATGTGAAATCTATTTCTTTTGTTGAAGCAAGAGTTCAGGCCATCCCATTGTTGTTTGTATTTCTATTATTATTAATAGTTGTTGTTGATAGCTTGTCAAACAGGTACAAATGAAAATTTTGTGAAGCAGATGTAACTTCACATTTGATTGAGCCACCTTGGATCAATGAACAAGGAAGAGAAGTTTAAACTACCTTCTGTAAACTTCTTAGCAAGAGTTCTGCAGGAAGTCAAGGAGGAAAACAATTCTTCCCAAGAGGACCAGCACATCCTGGAAGAAAAGTGGTCAAAGGATTTGGTTTAGAGGCACTATACAAGGCAAGTATATGGAGGCTGAAAGACGAGGGTGCTATTACTCTCATTTACTATTCAGATCAGTATGTCAGTCTTTTGGAGACCAAAATCTTTTTAGTGGGAAGGCATGATCCAAAAAGGATATTGGAAAAACCTCTTAAGTCTTCAATTATATTTAAATGGTAAAATATGTTTTAAAAGCCCTTTAAAGAACTATTGCATGGTGGCCTTTTATCGCACCCGAGAAATAGATGTTTTAACAATGAAAAATAGTGTATAAAGGCAAACCTTCATTGCATCTATGTATAATATCTATATATATATATAATATATAATATATATATAATATATAATATATGTCTCAACGAAGCCTTTTTACTGCATCTGTAGAAAATATATGGTTCATCACATATATGCATATATATATATATGTGTGTGTGTGTGTGTGTGTGTGTGTGTACATACACACACTACAATGGAGTTCTTAACGCATCGGGAAAAACCAAGGTTTAGCATTAAAATACTGTGGCCTTTTGGAACTACGAAATTGATTAGCGCGAGTTAACAAGGGTCGTTGATCTGCACACGCTAACAAGGGCCATTGATTGAGCGCGTAGATCAATGGTCCAGGTCAACTACCATATCGCATCATGGGGGACCAAATGGAGGTTAAACCTTGTGCACGTTGAATACCCGTCGACTGTAGGATCGAGGGACCACATCATCCGACATATATCGAGCGATAAGGTAATTTCACGTTAACTCAGAGATTGGACCCGAACGTTTATGGGCTGGGAGTTTATAAACCCCATTGGGTCCATAAGGATTGTTAAGACTCGGGTAAGTTGTCCACTAGAAATTGCCAGGGACCGTCGGATCTACTAAGCGTAGATCAATAGTGGAGGACTATCGATCAGATTTGGTTTTGCGGAGGTAGATCTCAGCTGTCGATCTGGTGGCGGAAGACCAATGATAGAGATTTACTCGCATCGCAACATAGCCAAAAGAAGGAATTACCGGGGGCTCAGGACATTGCCATATGCGATCGTCGATCGCCATATCACATCGTAGAAATACAAAGGAGTGGGCATGTGACATGCAATACACCTAGACCCAATAAGGATTATACATCAAGTTTAAATAAATTTGAAGTCTGGTTTCTTTGGATTTCTTTTTATTTCCACATGTCTTGATATATGGCCACATGCAATGCGATATAGCGATAATGAGATAAAATAATGGAGGTGATAGGTTTATATATGCGGCTTCATATCTTTTGAAGTCCGGCTTGGTCAGATTTTCCATGTTTTGTAGTGTATTTCTGTTTTTAAATAGAGAAGTGATTCTTTGGGATTTTCACCAGCGCTAGTACTTTCCGTTTGGAAATAGGTGGCCACCATACCTAAGAGCATTTTGCAGTGATTATTTAACACTCAAAAGGGATTTGAATGGACAGTGGCCGGGAGCTAGAGAGCCTGAAGAGGGATACAAACCGACAACACTGATAGGCTTAAAAGGCCGTCTGATGATACAATAGACACAGTTAGAGAGCCAGAGATCTAGAGAGGAAGTCAGAGGTCAAGACACGCTTGCAGAGGCTGAGAAAAAAAACACAGAGAGCTGAGGGACACATCTAAGAGCCACAAGGCCATAGAGCTAGAGAGCTTGAGAAAGCTAGAGAAGCCACCAGAGGTTGGGGCGATGGCAAAGGGGTGATTCCTCAGGAGTTGAGTGCAATAGAGTTGCAGAGCTGGATAACTGAGTGCAATAGAGTTCCAAAGCCAGAGAAGCCTAGATCTATCTGTAGAAGTATGGAAAGGGAGCAGAATAATATGGTATTCTAAGCCCATTGTTTATGTGTAAACCAATGGAGTTGAGTGTGGAGCTTGTAAAAGAATTGATGCCATAATCTCAGAGAGCCTAGTTGAGTTGACTAGAGCTCAAGGAGACATAGCCCAAGAGGTTTGCGTGAACTCCATATTATATTGTTGTTATGTGTGTTTGTTTTTTTGCTGCTTTACTCACTATCACCTGTATTTAAATATTAAAATAAGCGATAGCACTTAAAGCACTAACAATTAAAAACAAACACAAGCATACAACTATTTCAAGCACTTTTTAATTCCGCAATTGGTTAATCATAAGGTCTTGGGAATGATTAAGCTTTGGAAGTGGGAGAGGTTCTTGAAAGCTTGACAAGAAGCCTTTAGTGCCCTATTTTTAGATCAATGATCAAGCTTGTGTCTTCATAATCATCATGCTGATCCAAGTCAACAAGGTCAAATTCTTTTTCTAACTCATGTAAGTCTTATCCTCTGGCATGATTTACTCATGAACAACTATCTCTGTGATAATTGGCTTGCCCTTATGTATGTGCTTTACTGATGAATAAGGCAGGGCCCCTCCCACAATCTATGGGGAAAACACATGCCTATGACCTCTTTGATAAGTACATGACAATGTGCCCAAATCAGTCTTCTTAGGTTTGATGACCTCAACTCTGCTAGGTGACCTTGTATGATCATACAATGGTGATGATGAAGGTGAAAGAGGTTGAGCTTATGGAGGGATAGATGTAGTGGGTTGAGATTAAGGGGGTATGTTTTCAGCTTGATGATCAGTGGGATGGAATGAAGAAGGCATATCTTCAACATGTGGAGCAATGAAAATATTATTGGCAATGAAAGTGTCCCATGAGATGTTCAACTGATTAAGGTGATGGAGGTTAATGATCTTGACCAAAGAGTGATGAAAGAGACTATTTATTTGCTGCTCATACATTTTTCCCTAAACTGTGTATGCCATTTTCTCAATGCTCCTAAACAAATAGTAAGGAATATTGTGCAATCTGACTCTTGTGAAGTGCATGAGCAATCTGATATGGTAGGTGTAGAGTCTGGAAAATCTACCTTCACAAGCAAAATACTTCATGATGATTTTCATCATGGGAGCATATGTATCAAGAAGGTGGCTGAATGGGAAGAATCTCTTTCTCTCATTTCTGTACCGAGGCTTCAAATATGGCTCATAATACTGATGATCTAGGTTTTCAGCTTTAAACCACCTTTCACCCACATTAGGTATTCCAGTAGCAACAAGAATAATGGCTGAGGATATGGTGAGGGTTACACCAGCAAGGGTCACTTGATTGTCCTTAAGATTTGAAATGAAAACTCTAGTTAAAATAGGATGGCTTTGAACTCTTTGTACCATTACACAAAAAGCAAAACATTCCATATGCTTGAAACAGGTGACTGTCATAGGTGAGGCCATCAGTTCTCTGGTGTTGGTAGGTTAAAATCTCAATATTCTTCCTCCGTTATGTGTTCTTCTTTCTTCTGTGTCTTCCTCTTCTAAAAAAGCTTTGTTTTCTTCCTCGATGTGTTTTGGTTCTTTTTGGTTAAAACCCAAGGGATTATGAAATAGGTGTGGGAATGGAGTAGGAAAAATTTAGGGAGTGGATAAAGGGAGTAGGGACCTTAGGGAAGTGATAGGGGAGTGATATATATATGGGATTTAGGAACTAATATTTTATTACAGGTATGCAATATGGCTGCCTAGGAATTTGTTGCCTAGGACTTAGGGTTTAAGGGAGAATTCACTTGGGATAGGGATTTAGCAATGCATGGGTAGGGATAGGGTTTACTAAGATGCGCGAAGGATGGTAGGGTCTTAGTAACAGTTTTAGGGGTGTAGGAATAAACTAGGATTTGCAAGTATTAAGAATTGCAAATTTCACACAATAAACTTCATAGCATGAATTGATGCCTTGTGAGATGTAGGGAGGGATGGGTAGGGCTTTACTTAGTTGCTAAGAGGTTTAGAAACCATGAGTTGAAGTTTTGGAACAATTGCTTGAAGTTTGAGAGCATATAAACGAAGTTCAACAAGTGCGTAGTGCCTTTTGTGCATGTGCAACACCTGTCTGGTCTATGCACAACGTCTAACTACCATATGCACAGTGCCTTTGGTGTATGCACAGTGCCTACCTCTATTTTTCTTAATTCACCCAAAATCATGAGGAAAGCTTTCATGGGGTTTGCTCATAAATGATAGGAGGCAAATGGAGTTGAGTTTAGATGTTAGGAAGGCCTTTATACATGAGTGAATTTGATCTTTAGCTTTAAAACCCACTTTCTAATGTTTCACTTCTCCTTTTTGAAATGCTTCCTAGTTTCCCTTTACACTCTGATTTTCCTCTTTGCAGGTTGATGAGGTTGGTGTTTTTACACTCTTCACATTTTAATTTGCTTGGATGAAGTTGGCACATAGTTTTTTTAGTTGAAAGTTTAGGAATAGTGACTTATTGCATATAATGAACATAAAATTACATAAATTAGAAAAAATATTACATCTCTGTTTTTTGGAATAAAATTACAATATGAAATATAACTGATACTTGGAATAAAAATTAGAACTTGAGAAAGCATAGCTACATGTTTGCCAATCCTCTTTAAATGAAAAGGATATTATTTTTCTCACTGTCACACTTTTTGCTAGATTTATGCAGTGAAATGGAGTATTATTGGACCTTTGAGAATGAAACCTGGTGACCTAATGGGACCTTGAATGACTAGACTCCATGTGGAATTGACTGACACAAAACATGATGAAATGAGCTTTTATGATAAATGTATGCTTAGTAACACACAAGAAGGCAGGGCAACAAATATTGATTTTTGAGGCAAAGTAGGGATTTTTTGACTAGGGCTACCATCAGTGAGTAAATTTTTGGATGACCTAGGTGGAATGACAAAAATTTCAGGATAGGACCCTAATATGATATAAAAGAGGAGCTTTGATCACTGATGGCAGTATGAAAATACTGACTCTAACATATAGGGGAGTACCCTATTGTCCAGAAATCCCTCAACCCTGGGAGCCCTCTATCTCAATTCCTCACAGTGGGATCTCAAACACGGTGGGAAGAATTGGCTCAGTTTCCTTGATCAGTGTTGCCCCTTATCTAGAGGGGCCACATCCATCAGTCTAAGTTGCTCTCTAAAGACTAAGAATTTTCCTTTTAGTAGTGCCTTGGTTAGAATATCTGCAAGGTTCTCATCTGTCGAAATGTGATGGAGTCTAACAACTCCTCTTTGCACCATGTCTCGAGTGAAGTGATATCGAATCTCAATGTGTTTGGACCTGTCATGAAACACAAGATTCTCTACCAAACTGATCCCAGTCTTGTTGTCACAATATATCACTATAGTGTTTAAGACCTACTCAAATAACTCTCCGAAGAGCTTCCTCAACCAAACTACTTCGCAACTAGCCATGCTAGCGGAAATGTATTCTTCTTCAATGATGCTTAATGCTACAGACTTTTGTTTGCTTCTCATCCAGGATATCATGGTAGACCAAAGGCTAAAGCAACATCCAGATGTACTCTTTCTGTTGATAACATTTCCTGCCTAGTAAGCATCAGTGTATCAATGAATTTGAACATCTCCGGCAGAATATCTCAGAACAAGTGCGATTGTCCCATGAAAATATCTTAATACGTGTTGGGAAGTAATCCAATGTGCATGGAGGGGCTCAATCATCAATTGACTAAATTTGTTTACTTCATAGCATATGTCTAGACAAGTGTTCACAAGGAACATCAGAGCCCCAATTAGTTGTCCATACTCAGATGGATTTTCCAAATCGAGTCCTATAACTTCTCCACATAAGTTCTTGAAGTTCATTTCCAATGGTGTAGTTATGGATTTGCATTCAGTCATTCTAAATCTTTCCAGCGGCTTCACAATGTATTTCCTTGTGAAATGAAAATCTCACAGGCATTTGTCATACCTCAAGGCCTAGAAAATAGTGTATAATATCAAGGTCCTTCATCTTGAATTTAGAGGCTAGCTCCCTCTTACACTCGATCATTAGAGGGTCACTACCTGTTAAGAATAGATCGTCAACATATAAAACCAAAATCAATGGCATACCTTAGACTACCTTGAAGTAGAGGTTGGGATTGACATTGCTTCTTCTAAATCCCAACTTCATTTAGTAACTGTTAATGCATGAATACCAAGCTTGGGCAGCTTTCTTCAAACCATATAATGCCTTCGTCAACCTGCAAACATGTGTTATTTGATCTTCCACTTCAAATCCATATGTTTTTTAAACATATACTTCTTCCTGTAACATGCCATGAAGGAATGCGGTATTTACATCCATCTTTTGAAGAGACCATCCTTGACTAGAAGCAAGGTAAACTATCAAATGGATGGTTGTATATCGAGCAAGAGGAGAAAATATGTCATCATAATCTTCTCCCTCTTTCTAAGAGAATCCTTGAGCTATAAACCTTTCTTTGTATTTCTCAATGCTTCCATCAATTCCATGTTTGATCTTGAATAGCCATTTTTATGTCACAATAAAATTCCCATTCGGTCTTGGCACAACATCCCATATATAATTTTTCACAACCGATTCATATTCCTCGGCCACAGCATCCTTCCAAAATTGTTCTTTTATAGCTTCTTCAAATGAGGATAGTTCAACGTCAATCATAGTGCTTATGGCTGCAACATATCCCTAATACCTACATGGTTTCTTCCTTTCTCTAAATGATCTAAGAATGGTAATGTTTCTTTCAGCATTCTATAGAGTATCACAGATTCAAAGGGGTCTCTTCCTAGTAGGAGGATCACTTGGAATAGTATCTAAAGGATCCATAGGTTCCATGGGATCATCAACAATATCTGACTCGACATGGAAGGACCATCCAGAATATCCTAGTAATCATTCTCTTCCTTCGGAGGGGGAGGCGGAGGAATATCTCTTGCTTTTCCAATAGCTGCATCTTCATTGATTGCTACAGCCCTACTAAGTTTTACCTTCCTTTGACTAGTAATATATGTTCTATATGCTTTAAAATTTTCACAATAACCCACAAATGTACCTTTTCTTCTTGTAGCTTCCAATTTGTTCCTTTTGTCCTTTGGCACACGAAAATATATGGGGCATCCAAATACAAAAAGATGGATAATATCGGGCTTGACACCCATGAATATTTATTTGGGGGTCTTCTTTTCTGATGAGGCACTTTGTTTTGAACATATACAATAGTAGCTGTGGCTTCTACCTAAAGGAATTTTGGCACCTTTTGATCATGGAACATGGCATGGAAAGCTTATAATATAGACCTGCTCTTTCTTTCAACTAAATCATTATATTTGGGAGTATATGGCATAATTGTTTCCTTGATCCCTTCTTTCTTGGAAAATGCTATGAATTCATTTGACATGCATTCCCCTCCATTGTCAGACCTAAACACTTTAATTTCCTTCCTGTTTGATTTTGGATCAAGGCTTTGAATTCCTTGAACATTTCAAAGGCTTCATCCTTGTTCTTAATGTAGTATATCCATGTCTTTCTTGAGAAGTCATCAATGAAGGTGATGTAGTGTAGATGACCACCAATAGAATGCATAGAAACCAGACCACAAATATTTGAGTGAATGAGATGGAGGATATCATATGTCTTGTTCTCACTATAGGAGAATTGTCACATTGTTTTCTTTCCACGAGCACAACCAAGACAAACTCCATCATGATCATATTGAACATTGAGAATACCTGAGACCAATTTCTTCAATTTTGGAAGAGCATCATAGTGTAGATGACTAGTCTGCAGTGCCAAAACTTGCTCAGATAATTGGTATTATGAACCAATGCTAGAAGTGGCCTTCTAGTGACTTTATAGAGTCCTTCAAATCTTTATCGTAATCTGAATTCATCTCCCATAGGTGAATCAACAGACCAAGACAAAAATTTTACTTTGATGAAGGAAGCCCTCACCCCTTTATCTTCCAATGTGGATATAGATACCAAGTTCTTCATTAATCCTAACACATACATAACATCATGCATAAAAACTTATTCCCTAGAATTCAACTGAAATTTGATGGACCCAAAACCTTACACATGATGAGTGGAGTTGTCTCCAAGAATGATCTTTAGCTTAGTCTCCCTCTCTACCAGATTAGAGAGGAATTCCTTCTATCCAGAGAAGTGATGAGTGGCCCCACTATCAACCAACCAACTATCCCACAAATCCAGTGGAGAATAACTAGTAAGGGCATAAATAAGAAAGTATCCAAATTTATTTACAACATTACTTTCATACCTAGGAGCTCTTGACTTCTTTTGAGGAGGATGATCTTTTTCACGGTCGCTTGAGGAATCTCTTCTTCTTCTTTCATATCTTTTATCATAGTTATTCCTTTAAATGCCTTTTCTTCTTTTATTATTGTTGTTGCTTCTTGTGTTGTAACGTGGACTTTTTCTCTTCTTGGGACAGTCTCCAGTATAATGACCTTTCTTGTGGAAATTGTAGAATTCAGTATGAGATAGAGATTTTTCATTCCTTCCTTTGGCATTTTTAGAAGGAGGCTTCCTTGATGGACCTCCTTTTCCCTTCTTATTTTTGTCATGAGTGATATATGCAACAGAATGTCCCTCTTCATGCTTTTGAATCCTTCCTCTAGCTATCATCCTTGATTCTTCTTGAGTGAGCTTCCCAACAATTTCATCAAATGACAGAAGGAAATTGTTGCTTCTTATTATAGTAATGAAGGTTTCCCAAATAGAAGGGAGACCTATAAGAGTCACAACTACTAGTTCCATGTGAGGCACATTTTCTCCAACTCTTTGCAATTGATCTCTAAGGCGATAAATGCTCATATTGTAGGATTGAACAGCGCCTCCTTTGTACATCTTGGTTTCCTTGAGTTGATCTTTCAAGGTGATGATCTCATTCAAATTATTGATTTCATACATGTTGACTATCTTGTCATACATGTCTTTATACTTTCTCAAATTCACAATATATACAAGTAAATGTTTGGTCAATTCAATGTCCTTGAATTGTCAATCATAAATTGTCAACCAGGGTACGTAGATTGATGATGTACAAGTGTACAATATGTGCTTAGAAGTTATTCATTAGGTCGTTATGTATTTGTTAAGATCTAAACTTAATATGGATGTGGTGTTTGTCAATTATATTAGTGTCGTAATTCTTAGGGATATTCGTTAAGTTTCCTAGGACTTAATTTTTATGTAATTAGTTTGTAGATGATGTGAGGATGGTTATACTTGTATTAGATTGTTTTGGGATTTTTGACCCTGAATCTTTATGCTACAGCTTCTAATTCTCTAAGTACAAAAAGAAACTTATTCTATTTGCTATGAGGAAATATTGTTTGAACTCAATTGTTTTGGAGATTACTTGTCACTCTTTTACTTATTCATTTTTCACTCAAACAACATAACCCAAGCGACATCTATATTATGAATTGAACACACTTCAATTATGCTAGATTATAAGCAAATAAAAGGACCATGTTGTACCACGTATAAAGCAAATTAAATGATAAACTAAACTAGGTATAAAGCACATTAAAGTTCTTATGCAAATAACAACTCACTAGTGAAATCATTATGTTGCATTGTAACACAAAACAGAGCAATTGAATAGTTAAAGGAAATCATATTACAATTGATTAAAACCTGCCACTATTTGTAGGGTCCCTCCACATAGTAGTTCAGAGCTTCCAATCAACACAATGCTTGCACACAAAAACCAATTCTATTGACATGGAATTCATAGACTGTTCATAATTATATCATTTGGGGCACACCCAAATCACAGTGCAACCATTAGTTTTATAGCAAGTCTCTTGGAATAACTGTATGAATAATTCAAGCCTAATATCTCTGTCATATCTATAATTATATCGCTAAACCATCTTTTTTCTATTCCTAAAGAAAAATGATAAGGTTTCAACTGATCTCGGGTTCTGTTCTATGCGAATCCGACGATTGACTTGGAGTTTGACCGCAATCTCCTACACTTCTTTTAGCAAACAATTTTGAGGGAATAGGAGGGGATCCATGAAGGAGCCATCCTCTATCAATCTGCACCCTTCACTGCTGACCTGGAACTCTGGAACCTTGCAAACAATGGAGATAGCTACAGAAACCCGGATTAGCTATGAAAACAGACTGATTCGGTAGCCAATTGCAACTTTAACAAAACAATAGGGTATAAACTTAAATATGAACAAGAAGACACATTATTGCATACCTTCATCAAAACCTGGTAGATATGGCTTTACTTAGGTGGTAAAGATATAGGAAAAAGAGAGGATCATAAGGCAAAAAGGATGTCATAGTAGGATAATCTTCGAACACTACATTCCCCTGGACTAGAGATGTTGTATGTCCTCATACACATATTCCTTGTCATTCACTTGTGCCTCTTGTTTATCATCTCCATGTTTCACTATTTTCTTCTTTTTGGCAAAGATCGGCATTCTAGGCTTCCTCATTAGAATTTTGTACATTAAACTGATAATCTCTTTTTGCATAATTATTTTTTCTTTCTTCAACTTCTTGTTTTTCTTATACCACAAGCTTATATGTAGGATCAGATTGTCACTCTTTCCAATCTATATCTCACTCCGTGTCTTCAAGGCTTGATTCTCATTTTTGAGACACTGATTCAATGTTTTACCCCTTGAGATATGTACACATAAATCACAAATATCTACAAATGGTAGTTGGGGAATATCTCCTTTTATAGTTAGGTTAAGGAGATGTATCCATTCATCTTTAACGACTCTAATTAAAAGAGATTTTAAGGTTTCTTCATCCAAATTATCCATTTTTTCTCTTTTAACATTATAAACAAACCTTTCTACCAAGTCTTCAAGATTTTCATCTTCCTTTTGTGTCATTTTGAAGACTTCATCTTTAAGGTTACTAGACATACAACAATCTCTATATTTACGTAAGAAAGCATCTTTCATTTGTCCCCATGTTGTTATAAAATGCACTCCTAGACTCATGAACCATTTTAATGCTGATTCATTTAATGTGGCAGGGAACAATTTTAACTTTTGAGCATCATGCAGATAGTCATATGATCTGAATAATACTTCAAATTCAAAGAGAAATGTTTCTGGATCTTTTTTTTTTCCCATGGAAATTAGGAAGAATCGAGGGTGATATATTTTTCATTGTGATGGTTGTATCTTCATCAAGAATAGGGAATCTTGAAGGATCTTGATTTCCTCTGCTTGTACCCCGTCCTCTACCTCTACCTCTTCCTCTTCCTCTTCCTCCAATCCTATCTTCCTCGCCAAGGACATTGTGTACTTCTCCTTCCCCTTCTTCAGCCATGATAGATTCTTCAGAGCTAAATAATGTTCTTCTAATCTTTTTGGTTCCTCTACCATTGGTTTCTCAGAATGAGTTTCCAATTCCTCTTCTTCACTAGGAATTTCTAATTCTTCACCCAAAATTTGTTCACCAGTGGGGATAGAAAGATTACCCCTGTAGTTGGGGATGTAGGATTTTCTTCAATATCAGCTTCAATAGAAGAAGTAGGTGAAGTTCTAGATTGAATTTCTGATCTTAAGACTTCAGGAATTATTTTTCGACCTCTAAATGGAATTCGGGTTTGAGTAGGTGGTGTGGAATCTCGAAATCATGGTGAAGTGAGTGGATTTGTGGGAATTAAACTTATTCCTCATCCTACAAAATGTACCCCTAGAGTCTCTATCCCTACGCATGTCATGTTTTAAATTAATGATGTTTTTTTTTTTAACTTCTGATTGTACTTCCCCGACAACAACGTCAAAATGTTTGTTCAATTCAATGTCCTTGAATTGTCAATCATAAATTTTCAACTAGGGTGCATAGACTAATGAAGTACAAGTGCACCATATGTGTTTAGAAGTTATTCATTAGGTTGTTATGTATTTGTTAAGATCTAAACTTAAGATGGAGGTGGTGTTTGTGAATTATATTAGTGTCGTAATTCTTAGGGATATTGGTTAGGTTTCCTAGGAGTTAATCTTTATCCAATTAGTTTGTAGATGATGTGAGAGTGGTTCTACTTGTATTAGATTGTTTTGGTATTTTTGATCCTAAATCTCTATGTTGTAGCTTCTAATTCTCTAAGTGCAAAAAGAAACTTATTTTATTTGCTATGAAGAAATATTGTCTTAACTGAATTATTTAGGAGAGAAATTCTCACTCTTTTACTTATTCATTTCACTCAAACAGCATAACCCAAGCAACATCTATATTATGAATTGAACACACTTCAATTATGCTAGATAATAAGAAAATAAAAGGACCATGCTATACCAGGTATAAAGAAAATTAAATTACAAACTAAACTAGGTATAAAGAAAATTAAAGTTATGCAAATAATAACTCGCTAGTGAAATCATTATGCTGCATTATCACACAAAATAGAGCAATCGAAGAATTAAAAGAAATCATATTGCAATTGATTAAAACCTGTCATTGTTTGTAGGCGCCCTCCAGATAGCAGTTCAGATCTTCCAATCAGAACAACGATTGCACACAAAAACCAATTCTATTCACATGAAATTCACAGACTGTTCACAATTATATCATTTGGCGCACACCCAAATCTTAGCGCGGCCATTAGTTCTATAGAAGGTCTCTTGGCAGAACTGTATGAATAATTCAAGCCTAATATCTCTATCCTATCCAAACTTATATCGCTAAACCATCATTTTTCTATTCCGAAAGCAAAACAATAAGGTTTCAACTGACCTTGGGTTCTGTTCTGCGTTAATCTGGTGGTTGACTTGGAGTTTGACCGTGATCTCTTACACTTCTTTTAGCAAATAGTTTCAAGGGGATAGGAGGGGATCTATCAGGGAGCCATCCTCTATCCATATGCACCCTTCCCTGCTAACATAGAAATCTGTTAAGAAATTTACTACATAACATAAATAACTACCGAGAGGAATAAATATAAAAAATAACCAAAAACAACCATAAACACATAAACACAAATGTTTATCCATGAAAACCCCAAATTCGGGGAAAAACCCAACCTAATAAGATCTCATTAGCATTGGCAAAAACCCTGGCCAATCCGACTAAGTGAGCCTTCACTGCTCACCTCCAGGTCTTGCATTACAATGAAGTCCTTCCAACCTTTTATAAGCTCCACTACATATAATACCACGGGTAAAATACTATGGGTGCACAATACCATGTGCCCCAAAACCATCACTGTTTAACCTAGTCAACTTTGACTCTATCCCGAGTCAAGTTTACCTAACAAACTTTGGAACCTTGCAAACAATGCAGACAACTGCAGAAACCTGGATTAGCTGTAGAAACAGACTGATTCAGTAGCCAATTGCAACTTTAACAAAAAAATAGGGTATAAAGTTAAATATGAACAAGAAGACATATTATTGCATATCTTCATCAAAACCTGATAGATATGGTTTTATTTAGGTGGTAAATATGTAGGAAAAAGGGAGGATCATTGGGCAGGAAGGATGTCATAGTAGGACAATCTTTGGACTCACCTTTCTTGTACCTATTTTTGAGGGAAGCAAAAGAATTTTCTAGAGGCTCAGGCATCCTTCCTTGAATGTATTCCAGTACATCATTGTTGTCAAGTATTATCTCCAACCTGACTTTCCATGCAACAAGGTTTGATGCATCACCCAACGTTTCATGCTCCTTGAAGGTAGAGGAAGACATCTCGATCTTGACTATACAATGTTCTTTTTGATAATGAGGGCTTAAATGCTTGTCTTATTTTGGGCTTGTCCTTCACTTGAACTCTAATACCATGTTAATTTTTCAAATTGTTCTGTGTTGAATCAATTACTTTAGCCCAATTTACTTCTTCATTAACAATGCATCCAATTATTAGCAATGTAACCAATCATAAAATGTGAATGAAGATAGAACAATATATGCAATGACAAAGTGGACAACAACACAATCATAAGAGATAGTAGATTTCTCCAAGACTATGGAAAAACCTCACATGGGGGAACCCTTTCAAATCTTTTTCTTTATTAGATTGTCATAAAAAAATTTCAACAAAGAGTACAATGAGCCCATTACCTAAATTTGCGGTAAATATTTATAGAAATATATTACTGATCTATAGAACAATAGAAAGAAACTCTTGATCCACCAGATCACTAAAGCCAACTAAAAGCAACTACCAAACCCTAGATCAAAATCCAAGACTCTCCCAACAAGATTGATTGTGTGTGTCTGAAACTCCCTGGATGCTCCCTCAGACACTGTGAGAGGGTGTTTATGTCTACCCATATACTCTTAGGAAGACTCTATGTGTGTGTTCAGGGTCAAAGTCACTCACGCTCTCTTGTAGTTATTGCACATGCCTCCGAGACTTCTTGGAGTCTCTCTTGACCACTTTGTGCGAGCATCTAAGGACTAATATTGTTCGATCTTCCTTTAAAACCCTGGATGCTCCCTTCAGGCCTCTATGCGAGCATATGAGACTTCCTAGATGCTCCCCTAGCCACTCTATACATGCATCTGGGGACAGAAAAGCTCAATTATTTGCATGTGTCCAAGAAATAGAAACCCTAGATCTGTGTGAGCTTCATGCATGTAATTTTACACCCTTGCGCGAACTTCCTCCATTAGACCTATGTGAACCAAGACGAAAGGGATTAGTAGACGATGGCTTGAACAATGTGTAGAAATGAACTTGGGGTATCTTCTATTTATAGGCTTCTGTGAGGGTCCACTTGGGGTTGAGGCTGACCTAACCAATTTCACATGTGCTTAGGGCCAACCCATTCCTCTATTTTAAAGTGTTCTAATGTTCTTGATGGGCATTCTTCCACCTTTGGTTACTTGTTTACTCTTGGTTCTAGACCAGTTTCTTGGTGTTCTTAGAAGCAACATATTGTGGTTCAATCCTTCGTGGAATCTCATTATGCTACTAGAATATATCTTGTCTTAACGAGCATGATTCTTGATCAATTAGATCTTCCTAAAAAGGGTACAACCCCTCTATGTTGTGATAATCAAAGTACCATCGAATGTATTCATAATCTCGTTGATCATTACAAATATTAACATGCTCAATTTTGAATGCATTATAGATATCCTCTATTTAGTATAGGGTATACTACACTTGTCTTTGTTCTTTCAATGGAATCAACTTGTAGATATTTTTACCAAAATCTTGTCATGGTCTACCTTCATTAGATAATGGAATTGTACTCGTGTGTGAGACTTTCCATTAGGGAGGGTGTTTGTATTGCAATGGCATCTCCATGGACCTAGTTTAGATCAAGGGGTGTTCTTGGAATCTTCATCTAATCTATACATGTAGACATGACTCATGTCACCATTGTTACATGTAATTATGGCTAATGCCATATTATTTATTCTTTTATTGTATTACCAGTTAAATTTAAGGTTGACCTAGTCAAATCTGATGATGATGATGGTGATGATGATGATAATAATGATGATGATGATGATGATGATGATTATGATGATGATGATGATGATGATGATGATGATGATGATAACAACAATAATCTATCTCTCAAGTCACAACCAAGCCAAAGACCAATTTGGTAGATGCTACCCCCTTGTTTATGTAGGCTCAATAACCCTCTTGGGGTGTATTCCCTTGTTTTATAGGCTCATAACTATCTTGGGGTATATGCACTTATTTTGTGGGATCATAAACCTCTCTTGAAGGGAAACCTCCCTTCTTAAAGAGATACCTCACTTGGATTATGTATGAACAAACAACTCAATCTCTCATTTTTATCATATCACCTTATCGTCCTCTTGATTTTTCTTTTCAAGTGTTTGGTGTTCTCTTGTGCTTGGCATTTCTTATGTAGCAAGGTTTTACTTGGGTATGTTTCTCTCTCTTTGTAGTGCACTAGGTTTATCTCCCTCTAGCACACTTGTGATTAAGTTACTACAAAATTTGGATTTGTTTTGGTTCTATTCAGTTTTGTGCTTTCATTTGTGAATCTCATCAATAAATTACTCAGGTCTAAAAAATCATTTGTTGAGTTTCTAAACCATCTTGGGCTACTAATTTTGAGCTTCAAGTTCTCTTGGGACAATAGAGGATAATATGAGCTGCTACACAACCTATTGATAAGTTATTTCAACAATTCGATAGGGGCTTATTCGGTGCACTTTATCTCCATCATTGTATTTGAGAATGTTTTCACATCACTATATTTGACAATGGTTCTCCATCATATCCCAAATGTATACATCAATTACTCGAGTTACTCATTGGGAATAAGAATGGAAAAACATTGACTAATTGAGAAGAAGAATGTAAAACCCTAAGTGTTGGGATGATATATTATTACCCCATTAACTTATCACATTGGACTTCTTATCCTCATAAATCCAAATAGAACAATGGAAATGTGTATTTAATACACCCTCACCCAATCCAAGTAGTAGTGATAAATCATATTGGTATGATTCAAATTGGTGACATTTGGTACAATTCAATAAACATTTTCTAGCCCACCCTCTCTCCTTTAAATGTGCCACAAGGAACTATAGTTATTTTGGAAGCCAATGTGACATTGCATTCTAATAGATTCTAAACTTCTTATTAGATAGAAACATATTCCTTAATAAAAACTAATCATAATGAACATCCATGTCTCATAATAAGTCAATCTAATTAGATAATCAATATGTTCATTCCTTGCACTAAATGATTCCATATTTTTTAGATTGACCTATCAAGCCTCAATGTTTTCCGAAATGATAAAATATGTAATACATTCCACTAGAGATTAAGTTTTAACCGTGTACTTTGCAATATTAAAATGTAATGTGGATTCGAACATCAATGGTGCATCAAGAAAAAATCAAATCAACAAAACCTCATGAAGTGTTTCATTTGTTTTTATTTGACATATCATTATCCAAGAAATAAATTTTCCTTATGAATTAAACAAAATCTCTATATTTCTATGAAAGGAATGTGGAGGTCCTAATTACATTGTAAAATAATTTGCATTGTTTGTGTGCAATAGTAATTATTAAATAGTACATTTGTTGAAAGTGTTGACATATAGGTTATATGTTTACATGGAACCAATTTTCACATATTAATATTAGTTGTGCGTTCTTTTGATTATAAAATGTATTATGGCAAAGAATGTAATCATTTTTTACAATGTGATGTAAAAGTATAATATGGATGCATCCAAACATAAAATAAATGCATGTTAATGTTATATGCCCATTGTAAAAAAAATAAGTACACTATTATGACATTCAATTGAATTATTATAATATATTAATCTATAGAATATATATATATATATATATATATATATAATATATATATATTAATATTATATATATATATATATATAGATAGATAGTTATTATATCTAATTCTATGTTTATATCCTTCTACAAATTTTATATTATAAAAAATTAAAAAACACAATTCCCTTGAGATGCTCACTTAACAAGAATCATTATTAAGAAGGAATTTGTTAAACAAAATGAAAGAATACATAAGAGATACAAACTATCTTATAAATTCTTTAGAGATCATAATACACTTGCTAATAGTGCTTTAAATATTGTACTACACATGCTACTTATTGTTTCATAGTTCCCATATTTGGGTCAAGCTGATATCTTAAGCCCTTATAGATTACAAGTTAATCATGTTGGAGACATATTTAATCATTTTAAGTTGGTTAGTGGGGTTGTTTCATTTTTGAAGAAACCACTTGCATTCATGTGCTCATGGCCTTCTCATCATTTTTTAACATGTACATGGACTTCCTTAACAAAAGATGATGAATCAATTTCCCTATCTATTTGTCTCCTATTATTATGAATCCACCTGGTGTAAAAACAATAATTTATAACAAAATTTCATCAATTTTTCATGTCCATTTCTCCCACACATACTATGTGTATATTTACGCATACAATAATACAACTTTATACCATGTTCAATATTTGTGGAAGGAGAAAAATCATACCATAATTTTTAATGTGATCCATTTGCTAAAGGAATAAATATGGTGCCTAAGAAGTCTCTAACATGACATCTTTGAATATGCTCCATAATTCACTTAATTTGCATTAATTTAATTTGTCGCTCTATGTTTTGTAGATAATGTAGGGTCTCTTTGATTTGGATGAAAGGACTCTAGGAATCACTATGGTATGCAAGATCTTTATTCTCTAGTTGAATATTTATATTGTGGCATATAAATAGGCTTCAAGTCATCATTAAGCATCAAAATTCTTGTTGTACTCTATTATCATCATTTCTTTTCTAAAGAAAAATTCAAAAATGATAACCAATTTAATCAAAACAACAAAAGTTAATTCGTTTAGTGAAAGTAGGCCACTTTATCTGAATGATGTGGATATTTTATTAATCTCGTCCTACTTGAATATAGATTATTGAGTCGAGTATATTTTCTATCATATTGGATAGGCTCCACTTGAATATATCTGCTATGATATTGCACATGATCCAATTGAATAGGCTTGATATCAAATTGAACATGCTCTATTTGCATTGAGCTCAATCTAAGATACGAGTATTTTATTGATATCTTTTTGTTCATATTGAATTTGCTTTAGTTGAATAAATTTGTTGTACTATATAAATAGGTTTCCACTTCACCATTAAGAAATTGATCAATGGCTTATCCTTTGTAGACATATGTAGTACATTGTTAACATCAAATCGATAAAATATGTAATACATTCCACTAGAGCTCAATTTTCAACCACTTACTTTGCAATATTAGAATGCAATCAATTGATTTGGACATAAATGTTGTGTCAAGAAAAAATCAAAACACAATAAATATTTGAATCATTTTATTTGTTTTTATTTCATACTATCAATTGAGAAATAACTTTGCTTTAAGAATTAAACAAAAATCTCTTAATTGCTATGAATGGAAGGTGGAGGTCCTAGCTACATCGTAAAATAAGTCAAATTGTTTCTATATAATAGTAATCATTAAATATCACATTTGTTGAAAGTGTTGACATATAGGTTATATGTTTACATGGAACCAATTTTTATATAGTGATATTAGCTACTATTTCTTTTGATTGTGAAATGTATTATGGGAAAGAAGGTAATAATCCATAAAATGTGATGTAGTGAGTGTAAATTAGATACATCCAAACATAAAAGAAATTCATGTTAACATACGTTTATAACATCTGTAATGAGAATAAGCAGACTGTTATGACAATATAAATTAAATTATATATTTGTTTTTGATGTTATGATCTGTAATTCAATGTTTTCTATCATTCTATAAATTTGTATATTATAACAAAAGAAAAATATACTTGATATCCTATCATTCAATGAGAAATCATTATTACAAAATAATTTGTTGAACTAAATGAAAGAAAACGTAAGAGATACAAGCTATCTTATAAAAGATTTAGATATCAATTCCACTTGCGAATAATTGTCTAGGGATTGTACTATACATGCTACTTATCATTGCATAATTCCCATTTTGGGGAAATTTCACATCTTATACCCTTTATAGCTTACACAATAATCACGTCAGAGACACATCCTTAAATATCTTAAGTTGATTAGTGGGGTTGTTTCATGTTTTAAGAAACCACACACATTCATGTGCTCATGGCCTTTTCATCATTTTTTAACATTTTAATGGACTTCCTTAACAAAGATAATGAATTCATTTCCTTTCTATTTGTCTCCTATTCTTATGAATCCATGTGGTGTAAAAACAATAATTCATGACAAAATCTCCTTTATTTTTCATGTCAATTTCACCCTCACACACTAGTGATATATTTATGCATAATTAATAATATTAAGGCTATATACCATGTTCAATTATTTGTGAAAAGTGAAAAATCCTACAATAATTCTTTAATTTTCTCCATTTGTTAAAGGAATAACTATGGCACCTCAGATATCTCTAACACAACATCATTGAACATGCTCCATAATTCACTTAATTTTGAAATGATTCAATTTTCAATTTTATATTTTGTATAAAACCCTATGATTTGGATGTAAAGAATCTAGGAATTATTAGATTACTTAAGCACTTTTTTCTCGGGGTTGAAAGTCTATGTTATGAGATACAAATAAACTTCCAAGTCATATTAAGCATGGAATCTGAATCATTCATTTATATATTTATAATATATATATATATATATATATATATATATATATATTATATATTTATAAAAAAAAAATCAAGTGATAACCAATTTCATCAAAGACCACAAAAAATTAATTGGGTTGGTGAAAGTAGGCCACTTTGTTTGAATGATGTGGATTTTTATTGAGATCCTCTTACGTGAATCTTGATTCTCAAGTTGAATATATATGCTATCATATTTTACATGTTCCACTCGAATATAATTTCTATCATATTAAACATAATCCAATTGAATAGATCGATTAGATTGAATATGCTCGACTTGCATAGAGCTTGCTCTAAGATTTGGGTATTTTATCGAACTTTTTTGCTTGGATTGATTATGATGGGGTTAAATAGATTTTTTGTGCTATATAAATAGGTTTCCATTTCATCATTAATAACTTGACTAGTGCCTTATCCTTGTTTTCTAAAGAAAAAACTAGAGGCGATAACGTCTCTATTTCCTCCAACACTATTTATACCATTGTTGGGGATGTTTAATGAGACTTGGGTACATGGTGTATGATTAGATCTTGGATGGATAATGATGGATTTTTACATTGAAACTGGCTTACTTTGAGGTTTCTCGACCTTAGCTAGATTCTTGCATGCCATTCTTGTTTAGAGCAATGAAGATCTTCGAACAACTTGGGACATTGTTAATGATGGCCATCTAGAGATTGGTTAGTTGCTTAAGAGTACACCATACATTAGAGTAGTGTTTGGAATTCTAAAGGATGGCATTGAACCCTATATAAAAAGGGGCGTATTAGATGCTTCATGTTTTATAGACGGATCTCATCCTATAGAAAAGACATATCTCGCTAGGCTCGAAAACCAAGCCTAGAAACAAACAAACAAATACTTGAAAACATTCCCTAATTTATGACTGAAACAAAAATGTAAAGAGGATATGAAACTCATACCTTACTCCAAAATTCCTGATGATGTTACTCATGGTTGTCCTTTGTATCTTTGAACCTTTCTCCCTTGATGCTCCAAGAGGAGACCTGTAAATAGAAAGCCAAACAAGAGATCAAAGCATACATTATATCAAAGATTCAATCATAAATCATGCAAGAGATCAAGGATCCTTACAATAAACATTTTAACTGATGCAAATGGGAAAGAAACAATTATCTGTATTAATGGTAAAGACCATGAAAATTACAACCAAGTTCCTTGATGTCATAAGCCTCCCCTCCAAAGATCTTTGATCCTCCTTTGTACATCAAGCCTTCAATTTGCAATTGGACAAGACAAGGTTACATCAAAATCTAACCCTTTCTCCATTGAGTAGCACTATATTTATAGGAGAGAAGGGGGAGTTGGAGATCCATTTTCCAAGGGCTAAGATCCACAAAAATGGGGAATAAGTTTCATAGTGGGTGTGATTAGATCCATCAATCTTAGGACAAGGCCTAAATAGGTAGGAGCTTGAGTCTAGGTGGTTGAGATAAATTTCCTCAACAAGATTTCTAGAATTTACTTTCTATCTTTACAAAGTTATAAATGTTGCTGCACTTTTTAGTGGAGAACAGTGTGACACAATGTGCAAGTTGCAATGATGGAACCTGTGATGTCATAGTTTATTCATAGGGAAAGTGTGACACTAATTAAAATTAAGGTTTTTAAGCAATGTAATCCAAGATTCTTGTTCTTCTTATAAGTTTGTTTACTCCAAATTTGTAGGGGATTAATCAGAATGGTTTATTAGATAGCAAGAGATCTGGTTTTGTGGTCATTTTCCTAAGTGTGACAAAATGACGTGTAACGAATTTCCCTTAAAGTGCAAAGTCAGAGACTATGTATGAGGAATGAAGAGATTTATTATGTGAAAGTTCAAATTAGAGATCAATGGTTGGAGACCTAAAAATAAAAAATCAAGGTTTACGGTAAAATATAATCATAAAATCATCTTTGAGGCAGGAATTCCCATACTCAATATAGCATATCAACAACTTTAGACCTAACTATGGAAATGTGGAAAATTCCATCTTAATAAATCAAGTCACGATCACCAGACATACATTATGGATTCATGCTCTGATGAATCAATATGAATGTATTTGTTATCTCACTGTGGATCAACATATTTATCATGAAAACTCCTCATCACGATCTGGATGGATGAAACTAGATCCATGGTCTTTATCACTACCACTCAATAGTAGGAGTCTAACCATGTGAATGAATGTGTCTAGTCGAACATGGAAGACACCATATAATTATTAATCAATGATGAGGACCGTTAACATATGCGAGAGGAACCACCAATAATGTCAATCACCCTCAAGATACTCTAGTACAATCTATAAGGTGTGAATACATGTCTTGAAGTCGAACAACCATAGGTTAATTCGATCGAAGGAAAATGATGAGAACCTATTGTCAAAAATGAGAAACTTATCATTGAGGCATGCAGACTTCTAGGCACTAAAAGAACTTTCTAGATCAACTTCCTAGATAATGCATTGAAGTCAATAGGAAGTGACCCGTCACAGGAGGGCCTACAACATGAAACACATTTCAAGTTTTAAGAAACAAATTTGGAGTGATCGAGGAATCACTTAGGGATAGCCAATGTGATTAAAGGTTTTGAAGATTACAAAGTAATTTTAACTGAGGTTAAACTTCCCTTGTACATATTGGCAACACTATATGAAGTTGGCAACACTTACTCAATATGGGATAAAAAAACTAGTATGAAGACTTTCAAGGAGTTGTGATCGACAGATAGGTCAGTGGATTTCCCAACCCAATCAAACAAAAAATTGAAGGAGTGTCATGTTCAAGAGTGACCTACTACCAAATACTGACTTTATACACTATTTTCCCAATCCCCCCCACACATTTTCTAGAAAATACCTCATTATTTTTACGCAAGCATGAGGAGGATAACATATGCTTGCAGTATAAACTCATCCTTTGTATAAGTCCTTCGAAATATTTTTAACAAACCCTGGGAAGGGGAGGTTCAGCCTCATCATGATTGGTGATTCCTACATTGTTTATAATATACAAGTCCAACGAAGGGGTAACATGACTTCTTTGTCACATTTAGAGAGTTTGGAAAAGAAATGAAAAGAAAACTCTAGAAGTTTCTTTTTTGTAAATTTAGTCCCCCAAGCCTAAAAAAAGTGTAAAAATAATAGAAGGGAGAACTCTTTTGACCATGGTTGATCAAAGTATATTTTTTTTGTAAATAATACACATAGTCTGTAAAAGGGGGAAAGTTATACTAAGTAGATGTTTCTTCATGTACTTTTACGAGCACAAAATAAACAAGTTTACTCGACAATATTTTCATATTTTAAGATTCTAAAAAGAGCTTAAAGAGGACTCCAAGGGGTTTCTTTTTTCGTTCAGTTTTAATGAGCCCGAAAAAAGAGATAAAAGCATACTGAGTAACTTATTCTCATGTATTTATGAGCATGATAAGGAACAAAGACTAAGCTCAAGATAAATTTCATTTTTACAAAAGCTTGAAACAAAGAAAAAGCTATGCTTGAGATAGGTTTCATTTATACACAAGCTTGAAATGGAGAAAAAAATGTGCTTGAGATAGGTTCCATGCCCCACAACATAATAGTAGATTCTAGTGGTTTAATTCTAGCATGATGACCAGAGTTACGTGCCCCCCAAGCTTCATTTCATCCACTCAAGTAGACTACACATTATTAATAGGCAGATGAATGAAGGTTCATTTAAGAGATCAGGTGAAAGAATCGACTCAACATTTACGAGATCTAGTCAAATACTTGAATCGATTAGAAGGGGATCCATTTAATTCTTTTAAGGAGATTGATAGAGGAAAAGAACTATGCTCATAGAACCTTGTTTCTTTTTTAACAAGCTTGACACAATAAAAGGAACTATGCTCATGGCACCTTGTTTCATTTTTTTATGAGCTTGACACAAGGGAAGGGACTATGCTCATGACACCATGTTTCATTTTTTAACGATCTTGACACAAGAAAAGGAACTATGCTCATGGATACCTTGTTTCATTTTTTAATGATCTTGACACAAGAAAAGGAAGTATGCACATGGCACCTTGTTCCATTTTTTAACGATATTGACACAAGAAAAAGGAACTATTCTCATGGAACCTTGTCATGCATTCCAAAAGGACAATGCTCTGGAAGGAATACATGCCAAGGTACACACCTCAATCATGGCTTCCAAGAGGTCTTCATCATATGGAAGAAAAATTCCCTGGAAGGAATACATGTTAAGGGACTCACTAGGGGTAGGAAGATCAAGATCCAATGTCCCCATTGAAGGATTTATCATGTCATTTACTAAATCTAAGTCAAAGCAAATTGAGCATGCAGCGAGAGGATCATTTTCATCGGTAAGTGAAGGAATGGGAAAAAATTTCATAATTGACCTATGGTGTAGTAGATACCACTTGCATATAAGGAACATTGAGGTAGGTTGGATGGTTGGTAGTAAAATCAGGGCTACCAAATGAAAGTTGGTCAACAATCAAAATGTTTCCATTATGAGGGAAAGATGTCACACAAAATAGTGTGGACACGATAAATTTCATTGTATAAACATAGTCTCCCCCAAGGAGTTAATTTAAATCCAAGGCACCCTAGACTAACATAACTTCAATATAAACATTTTTTCCTTCCAAGGTAATGGGTAGCTGAGGAAGGATCCCTAAACATTCACTAGCTCTTATGTTAAAAGCCAATAGATCTCAATAACAAACACAAATTGAGGGGAACCTAAGTCTTTCCAAGAAGTTGAGGATAAAATTTTAACATAATCACCTTCATATACAATAGTACAACACATGTTCTTAACACAAGAAAAATCCCAATTGTGACACGTAAAAAAAAATAAAAATGCTCAAAAGATCCAAAAAAACCAAGTTTTAAGAATCAAAATATGGTCACTAGAGGTACTGGAAGGTGACAGAAGGAAAAGGAAGCCAGTGAAGAACTAAACAATCCCTAGTGGATTTGCCAATTTTCTTTACAGATGAATCTTGTCCTACATACAAGACAGATCTCCCTAGGCTCAGAAACCAAGCCTAGAAACAAACAAACAAGGAATTGAAAACATTCCCTAATTTATGACTAAAAAACAAATGTAAATAGGATATAAAGCTCATAACTTATTCTGAAATGCCTGATGATGATCCTCGTTGTTTTTATTTGTAGCTTTCAACCTTTCTCCCTTGATTCTCCAAGAGGAGACCTACAAAGACAAATCCAAACAAGAGATCAAAGCATGAAATATATCAAAGATTAAATGATAAGTCATGTAAGAGATCAAGGAGCCTTACAATAAAATTTTTAACATATGCATATGGGAAATAAATAATTATTTGTATTAATGATAAAGAGTGGGAAAATTACAACCAAGTGCCTTGATGTCATAACCCTCCCCTTTAGATATATCCAATCCTCCTTTGCACAACAAGCCTTCAATATTCAATTAGACAACATAAGAGTACTTCAAAATCCAACCCTTTCTCCATTGAGTAGAACGATATTTATAGGAGAGAAGGGGGAGTTGGAGATCCATTTTCAATGGGACGAGATCCACAAAAATGGGGAATAGGTTCCATAATGAGTGGGATTAGATCCATCAATCTTGGGATGAGGCCCAAATAGGTATGAGCTCAAGTCTAGGTGGTTGAGATAAGATTCCTCAACAAAAATTCTAGAATATACTTTTTATATTTACCCAATTATAAATGTTGTCACACTTTTTAGTTGAGAAGTGTGTGTCTCAGTACATGTTGGTTTGGGGTAGCATCAGATGTGATCTAGACACAAAAATTGGTGAAGAGGCTAAAGCACATGAGATATCCAATACCTAGAAATGGTTTGGGAAGATTCTAAATAGTTTGGGAGATATTTAAATAATTAATATTTTTAATGGAGTCCCTAAGTCTAAACTTAGGGAAAATAAAATATTAATGTGAATTAATATACAACTGAGTTATAAGGGTCCAAAAGACATGGATCAAGCCAGAGTTAATCTTAGCCATTGATTAGCGACTTAATCTCAACCATTGAATTGCCAACGAGAAAAGTATAAGAGGAGGTGTGAGGGTCACCTGGAGAACACACCGAGTTGATCAAGATTTCGATTTTCTAGGGCAGGGTTTGCTGAGGAAGTCGAAAGAGTGATCAAAGTTGTAGATGAAGGGTAGTGAATACAGAAGAAGAGAGGCAGAGATAGTACAAGGAGGATCAACGCAAAAGCTGGGAGAGACGGATGCAGAGGCAACCAGAGGTTCATGGAGAGCCAGCCAGGGCTCACGCAAAGCCAGCCAGGAGCTGTGCAGTGCCTCAGAGAGCCAGCGTGGGTGACATAGAGGCTCTAAGGGCTGATGCAGTGCCTCTAGAGGCTGATGCTGGGCAGATGCTAGGCCAGAAAGGGCTAACACAGACCCTAGAAACTGACACTGGGTTTTTCATGGGGCAGATTGGAGCTAGGAGTTGTTGAAGTGTTTATCTGGGGTTTTAGATAGAATATCTGTCTCCAGCTGAGAGGTACTACTGCCAAGATTATTCTCTATTGGGTGAGCTAGATTTGGCACCCAGATTGTATTCTGAAACTACTTAATAATTGAAACCCTCAGATAACTGCACCAGTTTTCCCGTATTGGGTTTTTCCGGGGACATTGGTCCAAAAACAACAGTGTCACTTGTGTGCTTGTTTTGTTTCCTTCAACTAATAATCTATAATGCGTTGAGAATGTACTTGTATTTATTTTCAGTATTTACATGATAAATAACTTGTTAATTAATCAATAAATCAGAAAAGTACATGAAGGGTTTCTAATAGGCTAGACTTAGAAATTTCAACATGGTATGAGAGCATGGTTATAGATGACAGGATAACTGAGGACATTAGCTGAGTAGAGTAGTAGTAGCAGAAAATAGTTGTCCCAAGTGACAAAAGTTGTTCCTAGTAGAGAAGTAGCAAGGAAGGGGTGATGTAGGTGTCTGCGTCATTAAGTTTGAGTCGGGAATAGGATCAACACAGTGGTAGAGGGGAGTAGAATTGACCTTCGCAGTGCCCAATCATCTTTCTCAGTCAGGAAAGGTTGATGCTTGTGGCGAGGATGTGTGGAGTTTGCTGGTGTTGGGATTGCGCAGAGCCTAGAAGCTCTAACCTTTAGTTTGTTGGGGCTTAGGAGGCCATGGGTAAGTTGTAGATTGAAGTTGTTGGGGTACTGTAGTTAGAACAATACCTAACAAGGTAAGACAAAGGAGGAGGGAGTTGTTGCTAAGGATTTCTTGCTAAGAAATCCAGATCAATCGTGCAACTACACTAAGGACCAGAGTGGGGCATCTTGACATTGGCAGAGCAGTTTCCAGGAGGGAAATTGAGGCTTAGAGGGAGTCACATAGAGAACTTCCAAAAGGGAAGTAGAGGAGTAGTGAGATGGAAGTGAACAGGGTAAGAGACCGGGATAGACTGGACAGAGTTTCAAACTTCGTAGTCTAGAAGGCCAAAATCTTGTCCGTTCTAGATAGGAATTGTGTCAAGCACTTTTCCTTGAGGAAAATAACAATCCCATTTGACCTAGATGATAACGATAAGTAGGAGGATGCAATGGTGAGGGCCAAGAGAATCATCCTTGAAGAGGTCAAGGATCATGTAGTACCACACATTGGTGAGAAGAATATGGAAAATGAGATGTGGGAGGCCCTAAAGAAGTTGTATCAGCATACTTTTGTGCATAGGAAGATGCTACTAGAAAATCAGTTGCACTCATACCAAATGCAGAAGGGAGAACAGATCAAGACCTTCCTCGGTCGATTGAGGGAGATCTAGGATTAGCTATAGGGGCCACACCAGATCAAGAATTTATGCTGAGAACAACCCTGAACATAGTCTCAAAATACTGGGACGTATTTGTCCAGAGAATACTAGCAGGGTGACCCTTCTAGATTGGGAGGAAATGTGGGTGGCTCTTCGCCAATAAGATATCAGAAGGCTAAGCAAGGTGAGAAGCATCGATATGGGGATCCGAATCAAGAAGGAGGAAGTGAAGGATGTTGCCCTAACATCTGAGGGAAAGTAAGAGAAATGGAAGAAGGACCTCTCCAAGGTGAAATGATTCAACTATGGGGAACTCGGTCACTATGCGAGCCAGTGTCCGAGGAAGGAGAGAAAACGAGAGGCTTCTGAGACCAAGGTGGTGCCAGCGAGGATGGAGAAAGAAGTGGAGACATATGATGACTGTGCCTTGAGTGCTCACACACCACTTGAGCAGAGGTGGGGAATCATCGATCTGTAGTCAAATGAACTAGAAGTGATGAGGGGTGGGATCCTTGAGGTACCCAACCTCTTGGATTATACCTAGCTACGGGTGCCCCGAAGAGGAGTAGCAGTACTTGTGGATGTCAACAGAGACGAATGTGGATGAAGCAAGAGAGGGAGATATAGTGCAGGAGTCCTAGGACATAATGAGACAGTAGTGTGGAGGTCATAGAGGGAGCACTTGTTAGTGACATAGGGAGCTTTAGCAGCGGGAGTGTTTCTAGCCCGACGAAGATGTCAAAGTTGGGATATCAGTTAATTACTTCTCAGTAGCTGAGTTGTAGTGCCGCAGTTAGCAATGGCAGTGCTATAGGCAACACGATGCAGCATGATGAGAGGGGTTGCAGTGCAGATGCAGTAGTGCTAGTGGAAGGGCCATGGGAAGCAACAAAAATGTAGAGGGAGCTGCCATACAAATGCAACAATGGTAGTGGTAGGGCCATGGGTAGCAGTACATGATGTAGTAGTGTAGAGGATGTTGGGTAGCAGGCTTAGCATCAACAGAAGTACCGATGCCAAATGATGAGGGTGATGCTTAGTGAGGAGTATTATTAGAGCACAGTCCTCGCTCATAGGGAGTGCTGATTTGGGGTAGCATCAGATGTGATATAGCCACAAAAATTGGTGGATAGGCTGAAGCATCTGGAATCTCCAATACCGAAAAATGGTTTGGGCAGATTCTAAACAGTTTGGGAGATATTAAAATAATTAATAGTTTTAATGGAGTACCTAAGTCTAAACTTAGGGAAAATAAAATATTAATGTGAATTAATATAAAGTTGTGTTAGAAGGGTCCAAAAGTCATGGATCAAGCCAAAGTTAATCTTAGTCATTGATTAGGGACTTAATCTCGGTCGTTGAATTGTCAGCAAGAAAAGTATAAGAGGAGGCTTGAGGGTCACTTGGAGAACACACCAAGTTGATCAAGATTTCAATTTCTAAGGCAGGGTGTGTTGAGGAATTCAAAAGAGTGATCAGAATTACAGCTGAGGAACAGTGAATACAAAAGTAGAGTGGTAGAGATAGTACCAAGAGGGTCAGCGTAGAAGCCGGGAGAGAGGGACGCAGAGCTAGCCAAGGCTCACGTAGAGGCAGCCAGGGTTCATGCAGAGGCAACCAAGAGTTGTGCAGTGCCTTAGAGAGCTAGCGTGGGTAACACAGAGGCCCTAAGGGCTTACACAGTGCCTCTAGAGGCTGATGTAGCTGTTGACATGGTGAATTTTTGCTATACCAACAAAGGGGAACTAACCCGATCACAAACCCCATTTAGGCCTGCTTTTGTTTGGGATGGCTAGTTCCAACACATTTTAAGGGACCCCATGAAGTGTAATAGGTGTTGAGAGATTGCTTCTAGGAAGAAGACTTCAATTAAACAAAAAAAATAAAACAACTAACCACTATGTATTAAATCCCATCTACACTACTTCCAAATCCTCTAATCTAGTCCTAATTATCATAATCTATCCTATACGAGCGAAACAAAAGGAGGTTAAACACCATACATAAATCCCAAGTCCAAATGAATCAATTAGTAGTCCACTTAAGAACAAGGATGTATTAAATCCTAATCACAATGCCATACTTATACAAGAATATACATTCCTTTCCATACAAATAAGACTTGCAACTGATGCTTAACAAGTCTGGAATCAACAACCTTCCATGAATTATTAATGCTATTGAATCACATTCAATAACCAGGAATAACCATGAGCAGTTAGCTATCAATGTGCACAAACAAAATCACATGTGTCTTCATACCAACAAAAGCACATTGATTCTAAAAATATCAGATAAAGGGGAAACAAATTGGAAACAACAGGCTCCTTCTCAAACCAAACAATCCTCTTTATTCACAATAAATCAAAACTATTTTCTCCAAACAAAAAGCCCTTCTCTCCTATCTAGAGGTAGTATTTATGGCTCAGGCACCCTGAACTTTCGTCTTCCCATGTTCTTTTCAATATACTGATCAGAGTACACAAAGGTACAGCCATTAGTGTCATTGTTGAGACGTAGAAGGAGTCTTCGATCACTGGAATGCTTCATTTCCTGGGGAAATGAGTAGGTGTTGATTAGAAGAGGATGACTATGTGTCATCTCTTCATGATGATATCTAGGGCAGTTTCATTTTCAAAATACACAAGAAACACCTGGAAACTAACAGAGAATGCCAAAGGCCGACTCTTTCAATAAAACACATCCGCATATAAGTGTTCTCCGGATCCACTTATGCATCCATTACTCCTTGCCTACAGAAAAAATAGACACCAGTCATGCTTATAAAAAATACAACATAAATGCTTTAGAACATAAGTCTTGCCTCTATTGAACGTTTATTACATCACATGAAAGAATCGGCCCCTTATTTTTAAATTTTTGCATAGATTAAGTCCCACAAGCAAAACTCGTTTTATATTGAAAATCACTGTAAAACATAGGACTCGATGGTATTTCAGAAAGGGTCATAAGTGGTAACCGATATTTCGAGGATGGCGCCGATTCCATTCTTCAAATGACATGTGCCATCTAGGAGGAAAGAGGATACTGCTTTTCAGTCAGGTATTCCTCAAGCAACTAGTTCACCCGAAATCTGCGTAGACCGTTGGATCCATGAGGGGTAGATCAGTAGTGGAGGATCAGAGTAGGCAGACCTGAAACATATATAAATGGCACCTAATAGCCCTGGCAGGTTAGCAATATATGATTCCCTTTGAAAAGCCCCAATTTCATTTTTTTTTTAAACATAAGAATATACAGGGAAACCCCGAGTTTGGCCATTGGGGTGGACTTGAAAATTTATACGCCTGGCTTTATAATCATCAGCAGGTCTGGGTGGCTATTATCTACCATATATATAGATCCCAAACCCCACCGATAGTGATAACTGATGGGTCCTGGACCCAAAACATATATAAATTGTGGTTAATAAACCATCCGGTTCGAAGTATAGGGGAACACCATATATATATGAGCCTCGGGACCCCACCGATTGCGATATGTGATATGGTCCC